>CM028136.1:19125000-19400000 GCA_016271365.2 Neoceratodus forsteri
GGCATCGATATCGTTGAATGGGGTATTTGACACTCATGCTGAGATTGCAACTAGTGTCATCGAGGGGGGGTGGGGGTATGGTGTAGGGGAAACAAACTGATAAAGGATGCAGTGGGGTATACTTTATCGTAGGGAACAGACGTGGGGGGGAGAAGTAGGAATTTAAGGGAAGATGTTAACCTTCAATCAGTTGGGGGAGGATATATTGTTCATGTTATCCTGTTATCTCGTTGTTATTTCTGCTGTATGTTGTTGTATGCATCTCATGTTGAATCTGAAGTGGAGTGCTGGGGCAAGATACTTAGGGGCATGGGGGGATCCGATGGTTGGCTCTTATGCAAGGGAAAAGGAGGAGAATGAATATGGATAGTAAACAAGACTTAACGGTGGTCTCCTGGAATGTGCGTGGGATTACAAACCCGATCAAGCGCACAACACTCTTAACAGCGCTTAAAAAGTGGGGTACGCAAGTAGCGCTATTACAGGAGACCCACCTGTCGGAAGTAGAGCATGCCAAACTTGCTCGAGGGTGGGTGGGTAAATACTTTGCAGGTTCCTACTCTTCGCGGAAACGAGGGGTGGCTGTCCTATTGCATAAGAGTTTACCATTTGAAGTTAAGAAAATTGTGAAAGACCATAGGGAGGGCAGATACGTTTTTGTGGTGGGGCAGTTGTATGGGGAACAAATCACATTAGAAATGTTTATGCACCTGCTACATATGAACCAAAATTTTTCCCGGAGCTCTTGGATTTACTAATTAGGGAACAGTTCCCTGGTCTTGTACTAGGGGGAGACCTGAATAGTGTGTTAGACCCGGTTATGGATCACTTGGGGTTGGGGGGGAGAAGGTCAGAGGCATTAAATCAGTGGTGGATGGGCATGTTAGATTTTGAATTGGTAGATAGTTGGAGAACGGTAAACCCAGGGGCCAGGGAATACACATTTTTTTCGAGCCCTCACGGGACATGGACAAGAATCGACTATATCCTAGTCCCGTGAGAATGAAATGATAGGCTGGTAGATGTATCACATAGCCCGATTCACATCTCGGACCACGCTATGGTGATAGGGAAGATTAGGATGCAAGGGATAAGAGACACACCACCACAGTGGAAATTCCCTACATATATGCTTCCTAATAAGGAATTTAGGGAATACCTATCGAAACAGTGGCGCTTTTACAAAGAAACTAATCAAGGGTCGGAGGTGCCTCGAGCTGTTTTTTTGGGGATGCTGGGAAGGCCTTCTTGCGAGGTTCCATAATAGCTTATATGGCCAGGGTTAAAAAAGAGAAGCGAGAAAAGAGACAGAGACTAGAGAAGCAGCTCAAAGATCTGGAAAGATGGGTGGCCCAGGGAGAAGGAGGCGCAATAGTTCGGTTGCTAACAGCTACAAGGGAAGCATTGAATTCCTTGGTACGAGGGGAAGCCAGAAAATCATGGTTCTATGCTAAATGCCAGATGTTTGAATGGTCTAATAAACCGGGCCCACTTATGGTTAGACTTATGGGGGGGGGGAATGCCCCACTAGGATAATGGGGCTCAAGGACAAGGAGGGTAAGGTGCATGGGGGGCAGGGGAAGTGAGGGACTGTTTTCAGAAGCTCTATAGCCAACTTTACAAGGCAGAATGTAAGGGTAGGGGCCAGTGGATGCAGGAATTTTTAGTTAAGATAGAGCTGCCCAGGCTGACGGTGAGTCAGAGGGACTGTTTAAATCAACCTATAACAAAAGAAGAGGTTATAAAGGCTATTGGTAAAATGAAAAAGGTAAGGCAGGCGGGCCAGACGGATTCCCAATGGAATTTTATAGAGCACTAGGGGGTCAGTTAGCGGATACGCTATGTGAGGTATTCCAAGGGGACAAGGGGGAGGAACACTTGCGGATACCGGACACTTGTTATGATGCCATGATATGCCTGGTCCCTAAGCCGGGTAAGGAACCATTGGAATGTGCTTCATACAGACCGACCTCGCTACTAAATTGCGACCTTAAGATCCTGGCCAACATTCTGGCGATGAGGCTTGAGGGTTATCTGCCTGTGTTTGTTCACCCAGACCAGACTGGATTTATAAACGGGAGGCTATCCTATCATAATATGCGTCGATTGCTTAATGTAGTCTGGAGGGCTGGGTAAGAGTCAGAGAAAACATATGTTATATCTATGGACGCGGAAAAAGCTTTTGATAGGGTGGAGTGGGAATACCTCTTTGAGGTGCTGGCCCGGTTTGGTCTGGGTGGATCATATGTCAGGTGGATTAAAGCTATGTATCAAGCCCCTAGAGCATGAGTCCTGGTTAATGGGACACCTACTGCACCATTTGTCCTGGAGAGGGGTACTCAGCAGGGGTGCCCGCTATCGCCGCTGTTGTTCGCTCTGGCACTGGAACCCTTAGCTGCAGCAATAAGGCAGTGCCAGGGGATTTCAGGGGATTAGGGGGGAGGGGGAGGTTGTGCACAAGGCCACCGTATACGCAGATGATATGCTCTTATTCATTAGAGACCCTCAGAGGTCTATGCCACTACTACTAGAATTGATGGAGAAATTTGCCACATTTTCTGGGTATAATATTAACTTAAATAAATCTGAAATGTTTTGTTTCCCTAAGTTGGAGGTTGTAGATACACAATGGGGTATATAGGGTTGGGAGACACACATCACTTATTTGGGTATTCAAGTGGGCAGGACAATTTGGTCATTATATGGATTGAATTATACACCACTTATTAAAGTGGTAGAAGCGGATTTGAGGAGGTGGATGCAGTTGCCCATATCTTGGTTGGGGCGAATTAATTTATTGAAAATGAATATCCTACCAAGGATTTTATACCCTATGCAAATGATCCCGATGCACCTTGTTAGAGGGGACGTTGCTACTCAGTTCATATGGAGGGGGCAAAGACCGAGAATCCGTTTGCAGAGACTTAAGGCAGAGACAACCAGAGGAGGCGGAAATTTTCCCGACATAACAAATTATCTGGCCATTCAGCAACGTTATATTGCTGACTGGGTATACCGTCCTGCAGTGGCAAGTTGGGTCATGATGGAATAATGGAGATGCCCGGGGCGTTTATCTGCTTACTTACATAGTAAAGGTGCACAGGCCTATGCTGCCCGGGGGGGGGGGTCGTAACCCTTTAGTAAATTCAGTATTGGAGGCATGGAACCGTCTTAGGAAATCTAGGGGGATTAATAAAGGAGAAACACTATTGTTACCGATAGAGGGAAATCCTTTTTTTTTTCCAGGATTAGAGGATGGAGGGTTTAGGGATTGGGAAAGAAGGGGAGCTAAGTGGGTAATTTGGTTTGTAATGACACACTGAGTACATTGGGAGATATTATACAGGGGTTGGACCTCCAGGGGCAGCAAACACTACGATACTTGCAACTTCGGGCATTCTTGTCAAAAGTAGAGAGGGGCAGGGGAGAGTCACATGGGTGGGGGCCAGTAGAGATGATGATACATAGGACGCAACGTGACCCCAAGGGGTTTATTGGAAAGGTGGTAAAGGTGGGGAGAGAAGTATATCCAGATTATACACAGAAAGTTAAACAGCTATGGGAAAAAGATCTGGGAATCCAAATTTCAGAGGATAGCTGGCGGCAAGTGTTGGTAGGCCATATGGGCCTTTCAATATTGTAACAAGTTCAAGGAGGCCTTTTATAAGTTCCTGCACAGAGCATATTATCCATTGACAGTGGTGCATAGGGCATGTCCCTCCGTTTCACCTCTCTGTGGCAGGTGCGGAAAAGAAAGAGGGACATATATACATTATTTTTGGAATTGCAAGGTTTTAAGGGCCTTTTGGAGGAAAATTTGTGAAGAAATAACACAGATGGCGGGGTTCCCCATTCAAATGGATCCTATTACAGAATTGTCTGGTATGTCCCCAGGTGAGGCAGGTGAATGGGAGCCATTGCCACGGTGGATTAGAATAATGTTGGTGATGGCCAGACATTGTATCCAGAATACCTGGGTCAATCAAGTAGTCCCCACCACTCAGCAATGGCGCCAATTTGTGTTACAGAATCTGGTATTAGAAAGATTGTCATTGATGCTCAGCAGTAGGGAGGATACCTTCTATAGGGAATGGGCCCCCTTCTTGACAACACTAAGTAGCAAAGAGATGACTATCCTACACTGTAGCCTGGAGTAGAATTAGATATAGAAGGAGTCTCGGACTTCCCCATGCCTCATTTGCTCCATTGAGGGGATATAACAGTTAAAGGGCACAGTAAAGGTAATTATAAATAAGAGAAATTAAATGGGAAGGAAGAAATAATGTTGAGGAACCTCAGAATGTAATAATAATGAACTACGAGATGCACCTGTTTGTATGTCTGTATGTCGCTGTGTAATGTCTGTTGATCATTTTAAAACTAATAAAAAAATTATACAAAAAAAAAATGGACTCTTCAATGAAGAATGGGAGATTTAATTTTTATACACATAGAACATGTAGATTTTGGAATAGATTACCGGAAAATATAGTGGAAAGTAGTAACGTAAACCTGTTCAAGAAGAAATTGGATGAATATCTTTTGAACAGGGTGTATTTGAACCCGCTGATGTGGGTGGATGGTTAATATGGGCAGTTATGCCTTCTTCCATCCGTTACCCAGTGTAAACCCAGTATAAAGACTATTTAGTCCTTCCTTGTAAGTTCTCTGCCTTAATCTGGAACAGAATTTATAAAAAATCAATATTTACTTTCTATCAGTAGTTGAATGAAACAATTTGTACCATGAGTAAAAGCATTTTGATCTGAGATGGTAGCGACCCACCAGTGTAGCATTCAATTTTTTTTGTACACTTATAATAACCAGTAAAAAAAATCTTGCGACATGATCAGACTTTGAATATAGTTTGTAGAGGTTTCACTTCTGCTCTGCATTAAAGAACCAGTGTACTGACTGGAATTAATAATGATTTTCAGATCTAGTCTGTTATCATTTCTTATATCCAGTGGTTAAACTGGGCGGGGGTCCACAGGTACTCAGTACCATCACTTCTTAAAAAATGCCATGTCTACTTCACCACCTCTGTAATCTTTCTCCATTGACTACTGTACGAGAGTTCCACCAACTAGAAATGATAGTTCCACTACTTAGAAATTTAGATGTAAGGGTTCCATGTTAAAATTGCGACAGTGGAATCGCGATTGAAATAATAGCGTGTTTAAAATGGCGATTGTCAGCAGCGCGATAAAACACATTAGCGCCTCATTATTCGCCACTGCGTCAAAATAGCGCCGGTGTTTACTGTCTAAATAATGGTACACCGTTTACTCACACAAGCAGCCTTTGTATTTATGCAATCCATCTCTGTGTTTACCCGTTGCTCTCTCCTACTTCCTTGCGTGCTGAACGAGCAGGAAACAAGGACAACAGGTAGGCGGGCGGGTAACAGTCATTAGTGCTAGGTCAGAAGCGGGATTGCAGCAGGATAATAGACCACGTTGGCTGTTGCTAGAAAGGTAAGCGCTATTTTTGCGTGGATTACTGTGAAGCATTTGGCAGTGTCGTCCGTCCTTTTGTGGGTTGCAAGGGCCTGCCTTGTTGCACTCAGCAGAAGAAGCAACTGCATGCTTGGCTTGTGTGACTTGACCGATTAATTGAAATGTTTTCTGAAATGTGTCTCTGTGCGAAATAGGGTAGCTAGAAGGTTATACAAGGAGCCAGTGGCTGTGGCAGGTGAGGTGGGATTCAGACCTAAGGCGAACGGTAAACAGGCATTAGTGCTTGCAGGATAGTTGGCTGTTGGCTGCTGCTGGTAAGGTCAGCGGTATTTTGTGTGGTTGTGATTATTGTCAACCATTTGACAGGTATTGGCACCGTTATGTGATTTTCGCAAATATTTCCAGGTAGCCGAACTTTAATTTGCTATTCTTGCATTACGATATAAGCGGGCGCCATTATGTAGTCACAATTTTTCACAGGATACCGATGTAAGAGCTCCCCCACCAAAACATTTCCAATTTAACCACTGCTTATGTCTGAAGTATTTTTTTTTCCTTTTCTGTTTTGCTAATTAGAAGATTTCCAACTTTGACAACAGTAGGTGTGATGTGTGGAAGAGCACTCCGCCTGGAGGCTGACACTGTCAGTTTTATTACCCCCTATACATCATCAGCATTGTGACCTCACCGTCTTTGACATCACCAGTAACCAAGAAGAGTCACTCTCCTGCTGCTTGATGGGCAACTTGTGACACATGTCACTACTCAGATAGCAGGGCCTGTGATATCACAGTGAGTCACATGCTGGTGATGCAGTGGGAGGACTAGAAAGAACAGTTACGTAAGATCTTACTGTAACAGTAGCTCTTCCAGGGGATCTCAGTCATCAGGTTACACCGTAGGAACCTTCGCTGTCAGAGAAGCGGCATCCGTACGGAAGAATTTCAGTACAACTGGGGCTACCCACGCCGTTGACGTCAACAACTCTATATAGGCGTAGGCGGCCCCGCTCCCTCTTTAGTTCTTTCCCTCTGGAGACGAAAGGAGCAAGGCTCATGCTCTGGGGAACCAAGAAGAGACATGAACCCAGCTCTCAATAAAAGGATACAACAGATATACATATTATAGACAGGAGCCCCTAAAAGGGGGATGGAGGGTGGGAAAATATACCTGATGACTGATATCCCCTCGAAGATCTACTCTTATGGTAAGTTCTTACATAACTGTTCTATCTTCTTCGGGGGCATCTCAGTCATCAGGTTACACTGTAGGAACGAATACCAAGCAGTGACAAGTGCAGACATACAGTCTGGTTCTCCATAAACTTAAGACAGGAGTCCCTGTAACATAGCCCTGCCAAATACTGCACAGGCTTTTAAGGCAATGTCCAGACTGTGATGCTTGGTGAAAGTGCAGACTGTACTCCAGGTGGCAGCCAGCCATGCAAATGTCAGCGGCTGAGACCCCTTTGAAACAAGCCACCGAGGTAGCCATGCCTCTGGTGGAATGAGCTTTGACAGCACCAGGCAATTATTTGCCATTCTTGTAACAGAACACAATGCAATTTGCCAACCATTTGAAAAAAACTTTGCTTAGAAACTGAAGCGTCCTCTCCACCTGGGGTGAAAGAAACAAACAGCTGCTTAGACTTTCTGGACTCTTTTACACATCTAAAGTATTGAGTTGTACTTCCCCTGGATTGGCACACTCAGGAAAATAAACAGGGAGGTGGACAGACTGAGTGACTGCCCTCTGTAGATGTTACTCTTCCCCTTTGTTATTCTTCACATCCATTAACCTACACCTTGCCCCGACCTGACATTAGGCATCTCCACTGTTCCCCTCTCCCTTAGAATCCCCCCCCCCCCGTTTGGTCCTTCCTGCCCCACCTCCTTGGACATGCCTAGGATCAACTTCATCCCCCATGTGGCTTTCAGCATGCCACCCTGCCGTCCCGAGAACCTCCTTTTCATCACAATACTATCCCTCACCATTTCTCCGGTTGACCATTCAGTCAAGCATATTAACCCTCGATTCCTTCTTCCCTCCCTCCCTATTCCCCCCCTAGCACTCTCCAGCCACTATTCAACCCCTATTTTGACAAAACCCCTACCCGAGGCTGCTTACCCTTTCCCAAGTTTCCCCATCAACTCGAGAGGGAGTCCTCCCCTGCTCTCTCCATGTAGCTCACCACTGCTTTCTTAAATCCCACTGTGACACTGTACTAATTCCCTGGTACTAGAAATGACATTGTAATACTGTAACCTAATGTATGTTCTATACCTGTTTGGTTTTGTGATGTAATATGTCTATTGTCTGTCTACTTGACGTGGAACCTTTGTAGAAGAGATTGTGCTCAAAGGTCTTCTCCAAATCCTCAAATAAATAAATAAATGATTAAAGATCAGTGGCAAATGTATAATGTTAATAAATGTACTTTTTTGGAGCCTGCATATTAAAATCTCCACACTGAACATAACCATGCTAGTCTCCTGTCATTTGTTGGCTAAATATTCATTTCATACAGTAGTGACAACAGACATTGCCAGCTATTTCGCAAAATTTCTAAAGAGTTTCTCTCTGCTGCCCCTACTGTAGAAATGGAGAAAGCATTAGATATATCTGGAAATATCGCAGATATTTCGGGAAATAGCTGGCAGTGTCTGTGGCTGCTACTGTACCTCTGCGTGTCTGTCTGAACGAACTTGCTTGTACTTCTCTTTTCAGCAAAGGTGCTTGCTTCAGTGAGCTTATTGCACCACTCAAGGAGTGACGTTTCCTGTTCGAGGCTGTCACAAAGGAGAAACCGTGATCAGAGCGCGAGTCTGTTAAGGTTAAGGTTTTATACTTTGACGAGGAGTCTTTGTAAATGAGTCTTTGACTCAAAGGTTGTAAAATCCGATTTACTCAATAAATAAAAAAAAGGTTGTATGCTGACTGCTGACTTTTTTTTTTTGTTGTACTCCCCCCAATTTGCTGTTGTATGTTGCTTGTCACATTCTTGGCCCCCACCACATCCTCAGGGTGTGCATTCCAACCATCCACCAGCCTTTCTGTGAACTAGTGTTTCCCAATGTTTCCCTTGAATCTCCCCTCTCCTAGCTTCATATTATGACCCTTCATATTTGAGTGTATTTTATTATGGAAAATATTGCTATCTGGCACCCTGTTAATACACTTTTGGTACTTGAAGGTCTCTATCCTGTTCCCCCCCTTTCCCTCCTTTGCTTCAGGGTGTACATGTTTAGATCCTTAAGCCTCTCCTCATATGTTACGTGGCTGAGTCCTCGCACCATTTTTGTTGCCCTCCTCTGGACCCATTCCACCCTATCCACGTCCCTCCTGAGGTATGGCCTCCAGAATTGTACACCGTACTGAAGGTGTGACCTCACCAGCTGCTTGTACAAGGGCATCACCACCTCCCTCCTTCTGCTTGTGAACCCCTTGCCTATGCATCCTAGCATTCTGCTGGCACTCGCTACTGCCCCCTTGTATTGCTTAGCCACCTTGAGATTGTTAGATATGATTATACCAAGGTCCCTCTCCTGCTCTATCACCTTCAGTACCTGACCACCCATCCTCTACTCTGCTCCCTGATTTCTGCTTCCCAGGTGTATAATTTTGCACTTTTTAGTATTGAAACCCAACTGCCACACTCTTGATCACACCTCTAATTTGTGCAAATCCATACTCATTTTTTCTACACTTCCCAAAGTGTCTACTCTGTTGCAGATCTTTGTATCGTCTGTGAATAGACATACCTTCCCCTCAAGCCCTTCCGCAATGTCTCCTATAAAAATGTTGAACAAGTGGGCCGGCCTGGTGGTGCTGAGGGTTGAGACATCCTGCCTTACCTCGTGTCATGCCAGTGACCCGGGTTTGGGAATGACCTTGGGTAGTCGGGGAGCCGGCATGGGGGGGAGCAGGATTGAGCCACCTAACGGCCTCTCTCCTCTCCCAGGGAGGTAGTTGCCTCCCCGTAGTTCTGCCACCGCTGGGTGGAGGTCTAGTGGTGGTGCAGGCAGGAGGGGGTGACACAAAGAGAGGGCACCTCGCAGCACGATGTGTACGTGCCTCCACACGCGGGTGTGTGCTCCAAGATAGGGACATGCAAAAACAGGGCCAAAAAACCAATAACATAGCCCCCCCCCCAAAAACAAAAAAAGAACGAACAGGATTGGTCTCAGTACCGACCCTTGTGGTACCCCACTGGTCACCCTTCCTTCCCCTGATGGAACTCTATTAATGACCACCCTTTGCCTTCCTCCCTCTAACCAAGTTTTCACCCATCTCTCCACCTCTGGACCCACCCCCAGGGCTCTTAGTTTAGCCTTCTGTGCGGCACGGTGTCAAATGCCTTGCTGACGTCTAGGTATATCACATCCACTGCCCCTCCCTGAGCTATTACTTTGGTCACCCAGTCAAGGAACTCAATTAAGTTTGTTTGACATGACCTCCCTTCTGCGAATCTGTGCTGTCGGAGATCCTGCAGATCCTTTGATTCAAGATATCTGATAATTCTTTCCTTCAGTAATTTCTCCATTGTCTTCCCTACCACTGATGTCAGGCTGACTGGCCTGTAGTTACTGGATTCCTCCTTGCTTCCGCCCTTGTGGAAAATATTATTAGGTAGAAAACCATCTAAATGGAGCACACAGAAAAAGAAAAACACTTCCGAAATAAAAAGAAATGAGAGACAACTTTTAAAAATTCCAAAAATGTTGTGCCTGCTATTTTTGGTACCACTTGCTCTTTAAGGGTGTGACTAATGCAAGATGATAAACAATGGATGAATGAGAACGTATCATGAATAAACTCGTTTCCTGGCCCCCCCCAAAAGAAAATCAAGACACATAGCTTGTGCAATAAATGTATTTAATCTCTAGATCATATTTAATTTACTTGAATAACAAATACAGTATCTAGGGGACCCTTAATCTGCTCCTGGTATGAAAGATGAGCAGATTTCTTATTCTTTACATTTTTATGGGTGGAGGAAAAAAGAAAGAAAAATTGGTACAGTACTTTTCCAATACAAAGCCACACTTAAGTTACAAATACCCATCACATTGGGCCTAGAATTCTAGTATGAATCGGTGGGCACAGCTATTTTGCTGGAAATGCCTTTCAGAGTATAACATTACCCCTTTGGAAACTGGAAAACAGCTGTAAATCTGTAGCATTTTATCAAAATCTTATTAATTTACAATAGAAATATCCTAAAAAACAAACGTAAATAAAGTTAAATATTAGCCTATTATTTTGCCCCCCCCCCCCCAACTGTCTGCTATTGGAACCAACATTGCAGTTAACACGTCAACATACATGCCAACATTTCAGAGGTCACAAATAGGAGGTCCGCACTTTCAGTGAGTAAGGAAAACAAAGCAGAGGGGAGGAGATGGAATGATATCTTAGAGCCCCCCCAAGAAATAAGTTTGGGGACCATCATTAATGGTAGCTCCTAAAACTGCAAGCATTGGGCCAGGAAGCTCCCATCCAAATTAGGGATACTGGCATGTATGTGTCCGTGCAAAGAAACTCAGAATTGACAGTACAATGCCCACTGCATTTCAGTGTGAAAATAAATTATACACATAGCCCAAATAAGTGCAGGGCAGCGTTCTTCACTTGCCCGTTCTCAACTTCTTCAAAGCTTGACCCGGAGGACCCCATCCATTACATCCCCTGGACGAGGCTAATTCCCTTTTCATTCTCATTTGATACAGGGTCCTTTTTAAAGTAAATGTGTGAGATTTACAGTAGGGCTTCATGGCCCGTTACCCTGGGGCAGCGACAGTTGCTCTGTGTTGAAATGAGACATTTTAATACATTCCTTTATGGGAGGGAAGGGATCGTAATTCTGGCTGAACTGCCAGCCAGCTGATCCTTTTCTACTTCCTGGTCTGCCTGCCCCGCCCCTCCGTGCTCTCACATTTGGTGACGTGTCACCAGGGACAGTGTAGGCATGTGCCCCATACAAGTCTATGGTGCTCATTTTCAGAATATTTTTAAAGAGCTTTAACCTACCTTTTGGTACAAATGAGAGCCACCACTCAACTAATAGAGACCCTATTGGTTGAGTGGTGGCTTTCAGTTTTGCTAAAAGGTACCCTCACATCTTGGTATACCCGATGCTGCACTTTTCACCCTCTCACCACCCTTCCTACATTCCTTCTCCCCCCCTACCCTCTTCCCTCTCCCTATGACTCTGGCACTTCTTATCTGTTGTCTATTTTCTCTGACAAATGCCGCTGGCTGCCTTGTTACAATGCTACCCTTGAACTGTATTAATCTGTACTCTGTTTGCAATGTCCACATTGTTGTAATGCCTGTCTTGATGTTCCCCATAATTTGTATTTCTCTGACGTGGAACCTTTGTAAAAGAGCCATGGCTCAAAGGTATTTGTAATCCTAGACTTGATAAATAAAATAAATAAATAAAGCTCTTTAAAAACGTTCTGAAAATGAGTACCATAGACTTGTATGGAGCGTGTTCCCCCACACTGTCCCTGGTGATGCATCAGAAAATGTGAGAGTGCAGGGGTGGGGCAGGCAGACCAGGAAGCGGAAAGGGATCAGCATGGCTGCCAGTTCGGCCAGAATTATGATCCCTTCCCTCCCATAATGGAATGCATTCAAATTTCTAATTTCAACACACAGGGACCATCACCACCCCAGGGTAGCGGGCTATGAAGCCCAAAACATTATTACAATATGTCGCACCCTCACTTTAACATGAGAAATACGATTACAACATAATTTGGGGCTGCAAATTTCTTTTTATCCATAATTTTTGACTGCTGTAACCCTTCTGCCCCTCCCCCCCACACCTCTGGCAGCAGAGGACTGTAACATTTCCACATCATATTTGCTTACACCCTGGTCTCTTTCAGTATATACGTCTCTTTTTTTTGTTTTCTGTTCTATAAAACCAGCTCTATACATACATACATAAATACATACATACATATTAAAACGTACACAACCCTTCGGGCAGTCAGACATCTCTTTTTCAATGCTCAGAGAAGCTGCAATACTTGTATCTAGTCTAAATGACATGCAAGGAGCATCTTTTCAAAACAAATTCCTCTGAATTGAGCAGTTAACAGACATATAAGCATGACCTGTCCCTTTAGGAGAACAAGGTTCCTAACACAGACTCTAAATACAAATAACATGGCCACAGAGCAATAGTGTGTTGCACAGCTCATGTAAAAATCCTGTGTACTCCGATGTATTGAACCCATATCCAAGCTGGATTTCTAAGGCTGTCTTGTGAAAATTTCAAGTAGGCACCAGTACCTCTCAGAAACTGACAAAAGCTGTTTGGGTGTAAGTACAAATTTACCGCTGCGCTGAATCAAACTGGGGCCTTTCTCTATGAGAGGAACTGGGAATGTTATTATTTCCCTCAACAATTGCTCATAACACCACCGTACTAACGTGGTCCCACACAACATTAATCTAGGCTTGGCTGGAGGGGCTGGAACTCATAGTACTCGCATTTCTGGGACTGGTATAGGAAGGGTGACACTCCTGGAACGGAAGCCGAGCAACACGGAGCTGGCGTTCATGTAACTGGGTCCCACTCACTGCTGACAGGTGAACATGGTGAGGAAGCCTGCGATGGCGCTGAAGAACTGCCGTCATCAGCTGTTGCAGTTGTGTACCAGCAACCAAGAGCCATACCAGAGTAACGTATGGGCGGAAAAAGGAAATACAGTAGTTGTTACAGAAGAGTCTTTGAATCTTCTAAAACAGACAAAGCAAATGACTTTTGAGGCTGTGACCCAAATGAAAATTAAAACAGAACAGTATCCATCACATACAGAGTCTCCTCTCTGTGCAAAGTCCATTTGGTATGTCTCGTGCTGCATCTGAAATTCATCTTCAAAAAATAATAACAAAAAGAAAGATGTCGGCACATGTAAGTAGGCAGACAATCAAGGAACGGAACTTTGTAAAATGTATCCTGTTTTTGTTTCCTGGGACAGAACCACAGCACACCTGTCCATGACAGAAACGATGCAGTGGGTCAGTTTCCATGTTCAAGAACTCAGTTGTAAAAATGATCACAGTTTTGCACAGATTTTCGGATGAGGCCTATTTGTGCTCCTTGGTCGGTGCGTAATACAGTTCCATGGGTTTGTTTACCTTCCAGTACTTCTCGCTAACCAGTTCCAAGGAGAAAGAGCCATTTAAAACCTAAGAAACAAACAAAAAAACAAAATAAAACATTTCAGAGATAATATATTTTCATGCATATCGTACCTTATTAAGAAATGCAACTTTTTTATGTATACAAAAGAAAATGATTTCAAACAGTATTTTCGAGCTTTTGTGCTACATCTCCACTCACAGGACAACAGCCAATAGGAGACAGCCACAAGTAAAAACACTGCTTTCTGATCCTTCTTCTCCCATTGGCCTTCTGATGCTGTGGGTTCATTCCCGCACACAGCTCACAGGTGCCACAAATGACGACGCCACTGCTACACTGACAGGTCGGAACTTACCTAAAGTTTGCTATAACTCACCGAACTGCTCCTCTCTCAAGAAAAGCTTTATTTGGAGGTACCTGTCGTCTACAGAAAACTATTTTTTTTTTTTTTAATTGTTCTGTTTATCTCCCTTCGGCCCTGGCTGGCCCTTTCCACACCGACCCCCAGCACGAGCCCCATCATCTGTATTCTCCCGGACTTACCCCTCCTGAGTCCCCCATGGCGGGGTCCCTTAACCTACCTTGTCACAGATCCAGCTTCGGGAGGTCCCTGGGTCACCGATGCAGGGTCTGTGGAGGGTTAGTGCTCATCCTGCCAGCCAAGGTGTTTCAAATTTCTGTCCTGCCCCTAAGGAGCGTGCGTACAATGACATCTAAGATAATGCAATGCATGCTTCTGCATGTGACGTACTTGATGTCTGCCACTCCTCACATGTTGCGGCTATCAGCGTCCTATCCCCCAGCCACCGCTAGGGGACAGGCATGCACCGGCCGTCATGCCACCACCTCCTGCTCCTCGTTGGAGAGCAGTCCTCTGGATACTCCACCTTCCTCTACCCGGCTGACCCTCTGATACCCCCAGTTTACTCCTGAACCCAGATAGATAGTGTCGCAAGCAGTAGGGCTACCACTGCGCTGGCGGTCTGGCCACGGAAAGCTACCTTTGACGGCTGAGAGAAGACCACAACTGGCTGGGAAGGGTATGTCTGCCTGCCTGCCATTTTCTGCTGATCTGCAATGTTCCTCAGTCTTTATGTAAACGGGTCTGTAATGTATCCCAGTAAAATTTTTGTTCAGTTAGCAGATCTCATTTCTGTTGTAACTCTATAAAGTGGTGGTGAGCTACAGTGATCTGGTTTTGTAGCAAAACCAATGCAAACCCAAAGACTGGTTCCACCTGCTGGCTGAGAGTGCACATTAAAAAACACCTTTCTTTGCTGTTATAGGGAATATAAATCCTATTATTTACACTATTTTACAATAATTGTCAGATTGGGCATCTGTGAAGTCTGTTTAATAATTCCAATATATTTTGTTTGTTTGTTTTGAAATAGTCCTATATCCAAATACTGGTTTGGTTCACTTCCCTCCTACCTCTCCTCTTCCAAATCCCCCGCCTCCTGTTTCCTCCATTTCAGGGACCATCGTACCTTCGCCAGTCTTCACCTGCTCCCCAGCTTGGGCAATCTGCCTTCTCCTATTGACTGCCCTCACTCTGGAACCTCCTCCCCTGGCTCCCCCAGGCACCAGTTGAAACTCCAACCCCACCCCATCTGCTGCTGTTATCCTTCCTCCTAACACCTCCCCAACTTGAGTCTCAACCATCCTTGGAAGGGCATCTGGCTGGTGCTGCCAAAATCCAGCTTACTGGTTTCATCTCCCACCACCTCTGCACGTCCCTCCACCACAGGGCTAGGCATTCCCTTATCTTAAAGGTCTCTCGCTTGTTTCGGTGTAATGCTTTACATGCTGTGCACTCCTGCCGTTTTATTCGGGACTTGGAACAGGTGCTTCATACTGTGCTGTGCTGCACTTTATTTCTGTACCAACGTATTTACATAATATAGTATATGGTATGGGCTTATTGTGACTAGAAAGCCGTGGCTTTCAAAATCTTGTTGTAGGACAGTTCAAAGGTCAAAAATTTGTTGTACTATCGATGTGACATCAGAGCGATAGTACAGCAACTTTTTTGCCTTGCCCTGCCACCTGACTGGCTCATTGAACAACGCTGTGAGGACAGAAAAAACTGTACAACATGGCGGCGTGACTTAGCGAGCGCTGGTCTGAGGAACCTCCTCGTTTTGACACGGAGAGCCTCACGAGGCTCCATGTCACAAAAGTGAATCGCAGTCATTTTGTTTTTTATTTTTTTTTAAACTAAATGGGCGACGAGCTGTCGGGACGGGGCGAAGCCGAACTAAGTCCGAGCGAGACAAGCGGGAGAGAGCCGGAGCGGGAGCAGCAAGACAAAACTAAGGGAAAAAAAGGAAAAAAAAAAAAAAGACAAGCCAGGAACCATATACTATATAAAATAGTGGATGGTTAACCATCCACAGCTATGGCCGTGTTTTCATCTCGGTTGTTGAAGACATCATGGAGACCTCTCGAGCTTCGCTCTCGAGGTCTCTATGATGTCATCAACAACCTCGATGGAAACACAGCCTGGTTGTGGATGGTCACCCATCCACTATTCTATATGTTTGTTCAAGTCGACTTGTTCTGTGTACTGTACTTATGATTCCTGTACCTTTACCTCGGGTTGCACCTGGAACTGAGCCTTGGCTCAATGTGCCTCTCCCGGTTACCAATTTTCAAATAAATAAAACTAAAATGAATACATTTTTCCTTATTTAGGGCAACATATTACTGCTGCTTTTTCCACACCCAGTATTCTTTTTTTTATTTGTTTTGCTATATAGATTTGTATTCTTCTTGTGCACCGTAGTGGCTGGCTCCACTCTGTCCCTACCTCCCTTGTCCGTCTGCTGCTCTCCGGTCTCGCTGAGCCCCATTCCCCGACAAATCCCGGTGAGCATAACTACATATACCACTAGACGTGGGATATTCCTGGGTATACCCATCTCCATCAAGGGCACATTGCAGGTCCGTCAGTGTAAACTGACAGGGGAAGAGGGGTTGCACTTAAAATAAAATAGAAAAAAAAAATGCTGCTATTTGTTCTTCCCCAAAAATCTATTTTTTTATTAAAAAAAAAAAAGCAGGTGACATGCATTGCCCATTCTAATTAAAAAAGGTTTTTGTATCACAAAAGGGTACAACAGCAGTCTGTGACCTTTGAACTATAGTACAAAAGCTTTTTAGGAGGATGTAAATCTATGCGCAATAAGGGACAAACATATATAGTACCATGTAAGCAATACACCATGACAGGGTGTGTATTAAGCAGTAATGAGACACGACAAAGTGTGTGAGTTGCTACCTGATAAGAACATGCCCTGGTGCATAGTGAGGCATAAGGCACTTGCACTGATTGCCTTCAGCATCTGGGAAGTGCTCTTATCAGGTAACAACCCACATCCTGGAGTGTCTTATTGTGTTTATAAAATGGATTCTACATAAAAATATATTTGAACAAATATTTGAAATGTAGAAATGTAAAAAAAAAAATGTGCAAGTTTTTGTTTTCCTTGCTGAGAAAGTAGCTCTACTGTTTTACTGCAGTGGTGGATTTGTACCACTAGAGGGCACCTGCTACTATGGTAAGGCTCTTTCTTAGCACCGGTGCTGTGCTATCTTACAAACTTAGAAACATAGACAATGATGGCAGAAAATGACCACTGGTCCACCTATTCTGCCCATAAATCCTAAGAAACCCTGGACCTATTGTCCATTCAGGGTTCTAACCCACACTATCCACCACCATGCTCCCTGCCCTACCGCTGTCACCCTGAGCAACCACTAAGCCCTTCACTCTGTCCCAGCCATGTTTGAAACCATTGATAGCTTTGGTGCACAACACATCAGCTGGCAGACTGTTCCATGGCTCTGCCACCCTTTCTGAAAAATAAAACTTTCACACTTCCCACTTGACCCCCCCCCCCCAGTCAGTTTCCACTTGTGCCTCGGGGCTCTTCATCCATTTTACATAGCGGGAAGGTCATGCCAGACGAATCTGATAGATTTCTTTGACTGGGTGACCAAAGCAGTAGATCAGGAAGGGGCTGTGGACATGGCCTACCTAGACTTTAGCAAGGCATTTGACTCAGTCCCACACAAAAGATTAATATATAAGTTAGCCAGCCTGGGTAAAGAATTGGCTGGAGAACAGGACACAGAGAGTAATAGTAAATGGAGTCCACTCTGAAGAAAAGGGGGTTATTAGTGGGGTACCGCAGGGTTCAGTATTAGGACTGGTCCTCTTCAATGTCTTTATAAGCGACATTGCAGAGGGACTGGAAGGAAAAGTATGTCTCTTTGCAGATGACATAAAGATCTGCAACAGAGTTGATGCACAAGGTGGGGTGAAAGGATGAGAAGGGACTTGGCAAGGTTAGAGAAATGGTCAAATGTATGGCAGCTTAGATTCAATGCTAAGAAGGCAAGGTAATGCACCGGGAAACAAAACCCAGGGAAGAGTACACAATGGGGTGAGATACAAACAACAACAAAAATGGAAAGGGACCTGGGGTAGTATATCAGATGACCTAAAGGTGGGCAAGTAATGTGAGAGGGCAGCAAGGAGGGCTGGGGATACTGGGATGCATAGGAGAGGATCATCAGTAGAAAACAGGAAGTTATTATCCCTCTGTACAGACAGCTGGTGAGACCCCATCTGAGTATTGCAGTTCTGGAGACCCAGTCTCTGCAAAGACATAGACACGATGGAAGCTGTCCAGGAGGGCAACTAAAATGGTGCAGGGTCTGCACCGGAAGACATATGAAGAGAGACTTAAGGAGCTTAATATGTATAGCCTCGAGGAAAGGAGGGAGAGGGGGACATGATAGAAACTTTCAAGTACCTCAAGGAATCAACAAAGCCCAAGAGGTAGCACCTTTCAAAAAAAAGAGGTGTGCAAGAACAAGGGGCTGAATTTAAGATAGAGGGGGGCTCAGAGGTAATTTAAGGAAGTATTTTTTCACAGAGAGGGTAGCGGATGCATGGAATGGCCTTCCGGAGTAGGTTGTGGAGTCAAAAACTGGTGGAATTCAAGCATGCATGGGACAGTCATAAGGCAATTCTAGGGGTTGGGGGTAGGAAGAAGTAGGCTGCTGGTTAACTAGGATCTGCAGCTTATCCATTAGGTAGGGAAATGGGTAGAGTGGGTGGGCCAAGCGGTACTTATCTGCAGTCAGATTCTATGTTTCTATGTTTCTATTGCTTATGATAAACAGTTCCTTGCAGTGTTCCTTGTTCATTCCTTTCAAGAACTTGAAGTTCTCTACCATATTTCCCCTCTTCTGTCTAACCTCCAGTGAGTACATGTGCAGTGCCTTAAGCCAATCCTCAAAAGATCTGCCCTGTTGGTCCTGAATCATTTTGGTCACAATACGATGCACTGTATGGCCTTATCTGCCGACACTTTCTATGCATCTATGTATCCAGCCTGTCCTTATCTTGAGGACTCCAGAACTGGGCACAGTATTCCAGGTGGGACCTCACCAGTGACCTATACAGAGGCAATAAAAGAACAGTGAAGTACTTAGAAAATCTCTTTAATCAGGCCACACCTCTGGAACTTACAGACACCAGGCACTAGGACTAGGACTACACTGTCACTTTTTGCAAGCAGTCCACCAGGGGCCACCCACGACGACGTCAGACATTAGCTGCTACATAAATGTGGGTGGGTCCATCTCTCCTCAGTTCCCCGCCAGAGAACATGCTCGGAGGACCTCCCTCAAGGAAACCAGGAGGGAACCTAGGACTCTGCCAAACAGGCAAGGCAGAGAGCAGGCAGACTCTCAAGAAGAAGGAGACAGCCCATCTAGAGTCTCAGAACCCCATAGGGGGAAGGAGGGTGGGACGGCATGGCCTGATGAAAGAAATTCTCTTGAAGATACACTGTTACAGTAATCATGTAACTGGTCTATCTTCTTCAAGGATCTCTTTCATCAGGCCACACCTATGGAACGATTACCAAGCAGTACTGACATAGAACAGTCTGGGTGGCTGGAGCCTTCAGGTCTAAGAGAGGAGGCCTTGAAGCACAGCTAGGTCAAAGCCATCCCTTTTTGGGATGCAATGTCCAGACTGTAATGTTTAGTGAAAGTGTGAACAGTATTCCAGGTGGCAGCTGCACAGATTTCCACAGCACGCATTTCTGAAACAGGCAACAGAGGTGACCATGCCTCTTGTGGAATGACCATTAACCATCCCAGGAAGTTCCTTACCGTATTTCCTGTAACAGAAAGTAATACAGTTTGTCAGCCATTTAGATAAGCACTGTTTAGAAACTGAAGTGCCCTCTTTCCCAGGGGCAAATGAAATAAAAAGCTATGAGGACCTTCCGTTGTCCTTCATATGATGTATACAGTACCTGAGTATTCTATGTACTTCTAGAGTATGGAGCAATGCTTCCTCTGGTTTGGCATGCTCAGCATAATAAACCGACAGGTGGATGGTTTTATTTAAAGTAAATTCAGACACCACTTTTGGTAAGAACTTAGGATTAGTTCGCAAAGACACCATGTGTCTGTGAAAAATCAAATAAGGAGGCACACACATTAGAGACTGAAGCTCTGATATTCTTTGTGCAGAAGTAATAGCAACTAAAAATAATGCTTTCTAAGAAAGAAAGCACAAGCTACAAGTCGTGACTGGCTCAAAAGGAGCCAAAGCAAGCTTTTCCAAAACAAAATTTTTAAGTCCCAAGCCGGGACTGGATTGCAGATAGGAGGCTTCAAGTGCAGAATGCCTCTCAAAAACATGCAGACCACCTCCAGCTGGGCAACTATACGGAGTGACCGTAGGGGTTCCGAGCCGCCAGCGGGTGGGCGGCGACCGCTAAGCTGAAAAGGGAACCAGGAGGCCGGGAGAGACAGCCAGAAAGCCGGTCCTGCCCTCGAGCACCCAGTAACCATAGGGGCTCCGAGCCGCCAGTGGGAGGGCGGCGTCCGCCAAGCCGAAAAGGGAACCAGGAGGCGGGAGAGACAGCTGAAAGCGGTCCTGCCTCGAGCACCCAGTGACCGGGGGGCCCGAGCCGCCAGTGGGCGGGCGGGACCGCTGCCGAGAAGGAACCAGGAGGCCGGGAGAGACAGCCAGAAAGCCGGTCCTGCCCCGAGCACCCAGTGACCGGAGGGGCTCCGAGCCGCCAGCGGGCGGGCGGCGACCGCCAAGCCGAAAAGGGAACCAGGAGGCTGGGAGAGACAGCCAGAAAGCTGGTCCTGCCCTCGAGCACCCAGTGACCGTAGGGGCTCTGAGCCGTCAGCGGGCGGGCGGCGACCGCCAAGCCGAAAAGGGAACCAGGAGGCCGGGAGAGACAGCCAGAAAGCCGGTCCTGCCCTCGAGCACCCAGTGACCGTAGGGGCTCCGAGCCGCCAGCGGGCGGGCGGCGACCGCCAGTCGGGAAGGAAACCAGGAGGCTGGGAGAGACAGCCAGAAAGCTGGTCCTGCCTCGAGCACCCAGTGACCGTAGGGGCTCTGAGCCGTCAGCGGGCGGGCGGCGACCGCCAAGCCGAAAAGGGAACCAGGAGGCCGGGAGAGACAGCCAGAAAGCCGGTCCTGCCCTCGAGCACCCAGTGACCGTAGGGGCTCCGAGCCGCCAGCGGGCGGGCGGCGACCGCCAAGCCGAAAAGGGAACCAGGAGGCCGGGAGAGACAGCCAGAAAGCCGGGTCCTGCCCTCGAGCACCCAGTGACCGTAGGGGCTCCGAGCCGCCAGCGGGTGGGCGGCGACCACCAAGCCGAAAAGGGAACCAGGAGGCCGGGAGAGACAGCCAGAAAGCTGGTCCTGCCTCGAGCACCCAGTGACCGTGGGGGCCCGAGCGCCAGCGATGGGCGGCGACGCTAAGCCGAAAGGGAACCAGGAGGCCGGGAGAGACAGCCAGAAAGCCGGTCCTGCCTCGAGCACCCAGTGACCGAGGGCCCGAGCCGCCAGCGGGCGGGGCGCGACCGCCAAGTCGGAGGGAACCAGGAGGCCGGAGAGACAGCCAGAAAGCCGGTCCTGCCTCGAGCACCCAGTGACCGTAGGGGCCGAGCCGCCAGCGGGCGCGGCGACCGCCAAGCGAAAAGGGAACCAGGAGGCCGGGAGAGACAGCCAGAAAGGTATGGGAAAGCTGCAGCCAATCGGAAGGCGACCGCCAGCTGAGCCTTGCTTCTGATTGGCGCGCCTTCCCCATAGACTTTTGTTTTGCTTGCACCTCCAAAACTGGCCGGGATTTCTGCTCTTTCTTAGCTAATTTCTCCAAAAAGAGCTGTTTTTGCCTTTATTTTTGTAAAAATTGTAAAATGTTTGCCTGATTACTGCTGTTCTGTGATTACAGTCCTTTGGTGGGACTTGTGCTGGGCTACACGCATAGGCGCCGAACCCCCCAGTCTTTGTTGTGCAAATCTTTTTAGCACCAGTTGCAGAATCTCTTGATTACTGCAATCTAAGTGCTTTTCTGACTGCCCTCTCCTCTGTCTCCTCCTTTTAGCCGGTCCTGCCTCGAGCACCCAGTGACCGTAGGGGTCATCAGCGGGCCGAGCAGCGGGCGGCGGCGACCGCCAACGAAAAAGGGAACCATGAGGCTGGGAGAGACAGCCAGAAAGGTACTGGGAAAGCCGAGCCAATCGGAAGGCGACCGCCAGCTGAGCCTTGCTTCTGATTGGTGCGCCTTTCCCATAGACTTTTGCTTTGCTTGCACCTCCAAAACTGGCCGGGATTTCTGCTCTTTCTTAGCTACTTTCTCCAAAAAGAGCTGTTTTTGCCTTTATTTTTGTAAAAATTGTCAAATGTTTGCCTGATTACTGCTTTTCTGTGATTACAGTCCTTTGGTGGACTTGTGCTGGGCTAGACGCATAGGCGCCGAACCCCTCCCCCGTCTTTGTTGTGCAAATCTTTTTAGCACCAGTTGCAGAATCTCTTGATTACTGCAATCTAAGTGCTTTTTCTGACTGCCCTCTCCTCTGTCTCCTCCTTTTCAGCCAGTCCTGCCCTCGAGCACCCAGTGACCGTAGGGGCTCAGAGCCGCCAGCGGGTGGGCGACACAGCAAGCGAAAGAGAACCAGAGGCCGGAGAGACAGCCAGAAAGGTACGGGAAACCGCAAAATTTTGCCCACCCCCACCCTCCCTCTCGGTGTTTCTTTATACACTCCTTCCCGCCTAAACTCCGTCCTCCGCCCATAACTAATTCCGAGCCAATACCGTGCGCCTACCCTCACACCACCATTAGTATTTTAACCCTTACCTATCCTCCACCATGCTGCTTTTTACTCCTAATGCTGCTCTGCCCCTCACCTTCCTCACATCCTGAGAAGGAGACCAAACAGCCCATGCCCTGGTGCCCAAGCGGCTACTCAAGCTGGCCCCCTTTTTCCAAGTGGATGTCTTCAATTTCCTCAAGTATACACTACCGCTTCTACACAATAATCCTTGGGGTATCCCAAAAAGGCTCATATCCAGTTCCATATTTCATAAGCCCCAACTCCACTCTTGGCAGTACAGAGCCCCCTATGCCTGTCCATTAAGCTGATATTATTTGGCAATTTATCTAACCACACAGCAGTCTCAAGACCCTCTAAACACTGGACCCCAATCAAGAAGAGAAAATCCTCTGGCTATTCCTTCCCTCTATCACTTGAAGCCCTCATTAAATTAATTCTCTTCCTGCTGATCTGTGCTGGCACTGTTGAAACCAATCCTGGACCCACAGAAAGCTCTATCTCCCCAGCCGACTTGACCTCTATAAAAGGCCTGAGTTTTCTTCATATCAACGTCTGCAGCCTCCTAAAAAAGTTCTCATTAATACAGGCCTGGGTTGCACACACCTTACCTGACTTTCTGGTAATCTCCGAAACATGGCTCAAATTGCAACAAATGACAGAGAAATAAATCTTCCCAACTATCAGCTCTTCAGATCTGATCGTCCATCCAGGGGCGTGGAGTGGCCATTTATGTTAAAGCAAATATCTCTGCATCCAGCCTCAATATTACATCACAGCCAAAGAAATTCGAATGCTTATCCCTTAAAATATCTCTTCCCAATATGTCAGCTTTTCAATTGATTGGTTGCTATAGGCCCCCCCTCAGCAGGTCTAAAACTCCTATCACACCTGGACACTATAATTAAATTAGGCCCAGAAGACGCCATCATTTTAGGCGACCTGAATTTAAATTGGCTAGCCAATGCAGCCGTACCCCTAGTATCCTTTCGTGACACTCATGGCTTCACTCAATTAATTAAAGAACCAACAAGGATTAACCCAAAAACAAAAATAACAGCACACTTCTGGACATTATGCTGGTCAATAAGCCTCACCTGTATTCTCATGCTGGGTGCTATTTAGTGACATAGCGATCATTGTCCCATAGCTGGTATAAGATCTTCATTCAAGCCATCCAACCCAGCAAAATTTCTCCCAAGAAGGTCTAAAAGAACCTTAATATCACAGGATACCTCCATGATTTGTGTCACACCACGCTGCTAGCAAGATTTCTATCTCACAGCTTCAGTAGAGATAGCTCTACAAGTCTTAAATGACATTATCACTAGTGCCCTCAACATACATGCACCTCTCTCCAGTGTCAGAACCAAGCTCAAAACCTGTCAATGGTTCTCTGCTGACCTTAAATCCGCATTGCTTGCTAGGGACAAGCTCCGGAAAAAGGCAAGAAAGACCAAAGACCCAAATGATTGGCTTCAATTCAGAAAAGCCAGAAACTCCTGCACAAAAAAAGTGAGAAATGCCAAGGCTGCCTTCTATACAGCAGAACTGGATGCCTCCTACCATAACCCTGCCAGATTCTGGGGGACCATAAAGGGGATCCTAGGACAAGATTCTACCCCTATCTTACCACCCAAAGTGCACCTAAACAATGTGGATATCACTAACAAGCAAGAAATCTTGAATGCCTTCAACAACCATTTCACTACAGCCGGCCTAGCATTCGACTCCTCTCCAGCAAATCTATTGCGGTCACAATTAAACTTCCAGACTACTGAGGCACATAAGGCCACTTCCACTTTTTCCTTTAAGCCTATACTTTTAAAACAAGTAGAAGACCTACTACTCCATTTGGATACAACTAAAAGCGCAGGTGCAGACTCTCTGGACCCCTATTTTCTAAAAATTGCTCTGCACGCCTTAGCAGCCCCCCTAACTCACCTTTTCAATTTGTCACTAGCCACTGGATCTATTCCTGCAATTTGGAAAACAGCTCAAGTGTTTCCTCTACTCAAGGCAGGTGACCCCATGGACCTCAATAACTATAGGCCCATATCCATCTTACCAGTATTGTCCAAAATGCTTGAAAACTAGTGAACAGCCAATTAAGTGCCTATCTTGACACCAATAATCTGATTAATCCAGCTCAATCTGGTTTTAGATCCATGCACAGCACCATCTCTGCCTTAGCAAAAGTCACTAATGATTGGCAGACTGATTTAGACAAAAGAATAATATCTGTGCTGTATTTCTGGATTTAAGTAAAGCCTTTGATACTGTGGACCATGAACTACTAATCTCCTCTCTACACTCCATAGGCCTCGACTCAGTCTCTCTTCAATGGTTCAGATGCTACCTCTCTGGTAGACTACAGCATGTGAAAAATGAAGGTGACCTGTCTACCTCAAAACCACTCCTAAGAGGCGTACCACAAGGTTCCATCCTGGGCCCTATCCTCTTTGCCATTTATATCAATAATATTGATTCCAACCTCACCAAATCTAATATTCACCTTTTTGCAGATGATACTGTCCTATATGTCAGTAGTCCTACACCATCAAAAGCCTGTGAACTTTTACAATCTGAGTTCTCTCTGCTGCAGCACAAACTACTAGAAAAGAAACTCCTACTGAATGCCAAGAAAACGAAAGCCATGTTCTTCTCCTCCAAGAGCTTCCTCCACTCTCACACCAAACACCCTTCCCCAATTATCTACCATCCTTGGTGAAAGTCTGGACTATGTGGATACATTTAAATATCTTGGGGTTTGGATTGACAATAAACTTGACTACACTAGCCACATTGAAGAACTCCTGAAGAAGCTCAGGCAGAGACTTGGCCTATTCTACAGAATAAAACATTACCTAACCAGAGATTCTAAACAAAGATTAATCCTGGCATCATTCCTATCCCTCATTGATTATGCTGATTTCCTGTATAGTCACTGCTCCCTTTCCCACTTAAACAAGCTGGATACCTTGTATCATAGAGCTCTTAGATTCATTACAGACCTTCCTTTCAGCACCCACCATTGCTCTCTATACTGCAGTCGGCTGGACATCCCTACATCATAGAAGAAACAAAAATGCTGCTCTATGGATCTACAAAGCTCTAACAAACAAATTACCATCCTACATTTCAGATTGTTTTACCAAGGTCATATCCAGACCATATGACCTAAGGAACAACAAACTCATCATGCTGAAGATACCTATTACCTGTACCCGGCATGGGAGGGCAGCAATCAGCTACTCTCTAGCACTTATTTGGAACTCTCTTCAAAAGATCCTGAAGTTGAATACACTCATTCCATTAACATCCTTCAAAAAGCTATACACTAGTCTCTTTCCAGAGCCATGCAACTGTTTTCACAAGGCCTAGTCCTACCACAACCCACTTTTTTTCTCCCACACCCCTTTTTTTTTCCCTCACACTTCCACCCTTAATTTGTTTTTGTAGCCTTCACCCACTTAACTCATACCTGACCTTATTCCCAGAATCCCACCTCCCTCGCTTTAATCTTTCATTACTGTCTTATTTTGCTCCTTTTTATTATGACCCAGTTTCTTTGGCTCATTGCCTTGTATATATGTGAATGTTCTTGCTTTTTGTTCATTTATAATGTCCTTGTTTTTGTATTCAATCTATATCTTGTATTTGTGTAAAAAATTGTACCTTTATATTGTTATGACCAATCAGGTCCATCTTGTAAATGAGCTATGCTCAATGATGCTCGCCTGAATAAATAAAGATTTTGATTGATTGATTGATTGAACTATAAAACCCACAAAAGCACATGGGAAGCTGAAATGGCAGCAAAGTGCACTTTGATAGAGGAACACTGTAGGCCTGCATCTGACAGGGACAGCAAGTGCTCTAGAACCTGGTTAACTGGACAGGTAAACAGATCTAGATGAGGAGAAGTGGCCCACAAAGCAAACTGCTTCCACTTCATGGAATAAATTAATTGGGTTGAAAGTTTTTCTGGCAGGCACCAAGACATCAGCCACCTTTTGCGAAACCCCAAATTGAGCAATGGCTACGTTTTCAGGAGCCATGCATAAAGATGAAGTGATCTGAAGTCTGTATGGATCAGGGTTCCCTGTTCCTGTGACAGTAGGCCCTGGCATCGGACGAGGCCACAGGGGAGCAATGATGATCAGTGTTGCCCCCTCCATGTGGAGCTTGAGTAGCATTGTGGATTAGAGGGCAGAGAGGAAAGGCATATAGGAACCTTCCTTTCCAAGAAAGGGACAATGCACCTTGCCATAAAACTCCAGGCCCTGGAGTGAAAGAGTGGAAAAGTGGCAGTTTTGCGTTACGTGGGGATGCAAAAAGGTCCAACTCTGGATGACCCCACCTGTTGAACAGGTCTCCTGCTACTGAGGTTAGCAGTTCCCATTCACGTATTCTGGACAGGGACCTGCTTTGCTGGTCTGCCAAGACATTTGGGGCACCTGGAACATGTACTGCTGACAGTTCTAGACTGTGCTCTCATGCTCAGTACCAGATTCTCATCGCTTCTCTGCACAGGGGTTAAGAGTGAGTGCCCCCTTGCTTGTTGATGTAATGTATCACACTGATGTTGTCCATTTGCACTAACAGAGGACCTGGGGAGAGATGAGCCTGGAAGGCATGTAGCCCATGCAGGACAGCTCGCATCTCTAGAACATTTATATGCAGGGTGCTCTCCACTGTGGTCCATGTACCCTGCATGTGATGGGGTCCAAGTGTGCCCCCCAGCCCATCTCTGGGGCTTCTGTTAGAATCTGCAGAGGGAAGGGGAGGGGATGAGGAAAAGACCCACTTCAGTAGGATTCCATCTACCACTGAAGCACTCTGTGGACAGGGGAGGTGACTAGAAAGTACACTTACTAAGAACTTACCGTAACAGTAGATCTTCGAGAGAGGTTCCTGCAGTAGGTCATAGCATGTAGTACTGCGCCCTCTGGCATCAGGATCACATGGCAAACATTTGCTAGCAATGTCTTTGTGGGGGACCACCCACCCGACGTCACATGACTGATGTCAGCGTGACCCTATAAGTGGGCGGTTCCCACACCTGCCTTCCAGTTCTCCTGCTGGAGACTCAATAGAGTGCAACAGGAGAAAAGGATATCATCCCTGGAGCCCAATCCAAAGAGGCCTGCAACAGCAAACAGAAAACTGAGGCAAGGAGAGAGGGAAAAAGATGACCTACTGCAGGAACCTCTCTCGAAGATAGTACAGTTACGTAAGAACTTACCGTAACAATAGATCTTCGAGAGAGGCTCTTGCAGTAGGTAATTACATATAGGACTGACACCAGCTGGCGGCAGGACCCCACGGAAAAATTTATAGCTAGCAGTCCCTGGCGGGGACCGCCCCCACGTCAGGTGACCGCGCCATGACGCCGGTATAAAGGGTCAGTCCCGACGCCCGCTTCTTCCAGTTCTTTCCTGCCAGGCCCGGAAGGCCCGGACAGAGAGAAGCAGACATTTCCTCAATGGAAAAGGAGCTGAAAAGCCTAGGGATGGAGGGCGGAGAAGTATTACTGCAAGAGCCTCTTTCGAAGATCTACTGTTACGGTAAGTTCTTACGTAACTGTACTATCTTACTTCGAGAGGGCTCTTGCAGTAGGTAATTACATATAGGACAGAATCCCAAGCAGTCTGGAACAAATGAAAGGCACCGGGAGGAGGAACTACTCCAAAAAGTAGCCAATAATCTAGCAGGTCTCAAGAAAGGAGGCCTTGCAAGACAGCTAACCTGAAGCCTGCTCTACGGCGAGAGGCAATGTCCAAACTGTAATGTTTAGTAAAGGTATGGACTGAAGTCCAAGTGGCGGCAGCACAGATGTCTGCTGAAGATACGTTCTTGAAACAAGCCGCAGAGGCTGCTACTCCACGAGTGGAGTGACCTCTGACTTGACCCGGTAGGGTCTTGTTGTACTTGTCATAACAGAAAGTGATGCAATGGGCCAACCATTTTGATAGGCATTGCTTAGAGACAGCATTGCCTTCTCTTTTGTGAGCAAAAGAGACAAACAACTGATCAGTCTTTCTGAGATCCTTGGTCCTATTGGTGTAGTAACTCAGGATCCTGTGAACATCCATGGTATGGAGCAGGTATTCTCCTTGATTGGAGTACTGCGTGAAGAAGGCAGGTAATTCAATAGACTGATTCAAGGTAGATTCCGCTACCACCTTCGGGAGAAACTTAGGATTCGTGCGAAGAGCTACTTGTTCTTTGTGAAAAATCAGATAAGGGATTTTGCACATAAGGGCCTGGAGCTTGGAAATTCTGCGAGCAGAAGTAATGGACACCAAGAAGAGCGTCTTCCACGATAAAAACTTCAAGTCTGCGGAAGCCGCAGGCTCAAAAGGAGGAAGTGTAAGTTTCTCGAGGACAAAGTTCAAGTCCCATGGGGGAGCTGGAATCCGGACAGGGGGCCTGAGATGAAGGACCCCTCTGAGGAAAGTTTTGGATACCTCCAGCTGGGCAAATGCCTTGTCAGTGAAAGGGACATGGTAGGCTGAAATAGCCGCCATATGGACTTTCAAAGAGGAGTGACTGAGACCCAGATCAAAAAGATGACGCATGTACTCAAGCAGAATGGTCACACGGCAGGAAAAGCATTCCATGTTCCTGGCCGCAGCCCAGATAGAAAATCTTTTCCATTTCATGGCGTAGGTGGACCTAGTGGAGGGTTTTCTAGCCTCCGCCAGAATCTCGGCCACCTTAGGAGAAACGCCAAAACAAGATTGAGCTAGGTCTGCAGGAGCCATGCATGAAGTTGAAGGGGACTTGAATCCCGGATGGACCAGGGTCCCCTGATCCTGGGTCAGCAATTCTGGAGATAAAGGAAGAGGAAGAGGAGGAACCTCTGAGTATTGTTGTAGAAGAGAGAACCAGATTTGCCTGGGCCAGAAAGGAGCGATCAGAATCATTCTCGCTCCTTCTAAAGCCAGCTTCTGTAACACACGAGGGACCAGAGGAATTGGGGGAAAAGCATAGACTAATCTGTCCTTCCAGCTTAGAGACAGAGTGTCGTTCCAGAAAGCGTCTCGCCCTGGAACGAGCGAGCAAAAGACTGGAAGCTTTGCGTTTTGGGAGGAAGTGAACAGGTCTATCTGAGGAGTCCCCCAAATCTGGAAGATGCTTTTTAGAACTTTTTCGTCCCAATTCCCACTCGTGTGGTACAGCCAACGAGCGACTTAGTCTGTCTGCCAGGACATTGTCGACTCCCGGAACATGGATCGTCGTGAGGTGAAGGTTGTGAAGCATTGCCCAATCCCAAACCCTCATCACTTCCCTGCACAGCAGGTAGGACTGAGTCCCTCCCTGCTTGTTGATGTACCACACCACGCACATGTTGTCCGTTTGGACAGCTAGGTGGCCGGGAAGGATGAATTGGTGAAGGGCCTGGAGAGCATACAGCACTGCTCGAAGCTCGAGTACATTGATATGGAGAACTATCTCCATCTTTGACCATAGGCCCTGGGTTCGGTAAGGACCCAGATGGGCTCCCCAACCTTCGCCTGAAGCGTCCGTGGTCAGAGTCTGATCAGGGGGAGGATGAAAAAAGGGAACCCCCCGGAATAGGTTCTCTCGAACCATCCACCATTGCAAGTCTCTTACCATCGGCGAGGAGATCAGAACTAGATGATGTAGATCGTCTACCCGTTGATCCCACTGAGATCGGAGAGTCCACTGAGAGATTCTTATGTGGAGGCACGCGCGCGGAACCGTTGGGATGGCCGCCGCCATAAGCCCCAGTAGACAAAGCACTGACCTCACTGGGACCCTCCTGCGTTCCGATAGGAGGGAAATCTGTGACTGGAGGGAGGCCCCCCTGTCCGGAGGCAGAAAGGCCTTGCACAGTGATGTGTCGAGAATTGCCCCGATGAACCGGAGCCTCTGAGAAGGCTCCAGGTGAGACTTGGAATGATTGATGATAATACCCAGGCCAGTGAAAAGCTGCTGGGTGAGGGAGAGAAAATGCAGGAGTTCCTCCCTGGATGAGGCCGCCAGGAGCCAGTCGTCCAGGTAGGGAAAAACTTGAGCTCCCAAAGAACACAGGTGGGCCGCTACCACGGCCAGGCATTTGGTAAAGACTCAGGGGGCCGAAGAAAGACCAAATGGGAGCGCCCGGAATTGGTAGTGAACCCCCTGGACGCAAAACCTGAGGTACTTTCGTGCAAGGGGCTAATGAGGATGCAGGTATGCATCCTGCATATCTAGTGCACAAAGCCATTGGCCCGGCCGAAGCAGGGGCAAAAGGGTTTGAAGGGAAAACATCCTGAACCTCTTGTATTCCACATACAGGTTCAGAGAGCTGAGATCGAGAATAAGTCTGAGATCTCCTGTCTTCTTTAATACAAGGAAGAAGTGGGAATAGTAACCCATCCCGTAGAGGTGAGGGGGGACGGTTCTATAGCCTGTTTCACAAGGAGCGCCGAGATTTCTTCCCTGACCAAAGGAAGATGGTCCCTTGAGTAAGCAGAGTTCTGAGGGGGGTGACGCGGAGGTTTCTGTAGAAACTCTATGGAGTGCCCCTCTGCTATGATCTGAAGCACCCATGAATCCGATGTTATCCTCTCCCAACCCGGAAGGTGGAGGGAGAACCTCCCTCCTACCGGTTCCTCCGGGGCTGCCGGAGAGGGAAGGAGTCAGGTGGTGTGAGGCAGTGTTGCAGCTGGGGCACCCGTTGCTTTTTTTGGGCGGCGGAGGCCTGGCAGCTGTGGGGGCCTGACGTTTAGTGGCCCGCCTTCCCTGGGGTTTCGCTTGAGGCCGGCTGTGTCTGCGAAAGGGACTGCGCTGAGGGGGATAGGGACGGTACATCGAATCAACAGATTTAAGGGCCGTCCCCTTCTCCTGCAAATCAGTGATGATGTCCTTGACATCACCACCGAAAAGCATAGAACCCCTGAAAGGTGCTTCTTGGATCGCTGACTGCACCTCCGGGACCAGACCTGACACACGGAGCCATGCATGACACCAAAGACTGACGGCAAAGGCAGAACTCCGTCCTGCGGTGTCCACTGTGTCGTAGGTCGTCCTCAAAATATGACGACTGGCCGAACGAGCAGAACGGACCAGGTCGGCCAACTCCTGCTTGACTTGGGAGTCAGGCAAAGAGTCGATCTTAGATTCCGCCTGGGTAAGGACGGCCTTCTGGTAATCCCCCACATGTGCAACATAGTTCAGGGCTCCTAATCCCAGTGTGGAAGAAGCGAGATCTTCCTTCCATACTGATCCAGAAGGCGAGATTCCTTATCCGGGGGAGACGAGCTCAAGTGTTTTGGGTGTGCTGACCGGCCGTGAGCGGCGCTAATCACAACCGAGTCTGCACGAGGGTGAGAGTCTAAAAAGTCTACACACTCCGGAGCCTGGTATAGCCTGTTCGACTTCCTGGGAAGTGGTTCTAAAGCTGACGGTTGCTTCCAAATCGTGGAAACAAGGTGGGCATAAGGCTCGATCCAGGGTGGCACTAGGGTAGGAGCCATAAGGGCTAAGTCCACATGTTCAGCGAGTTTAACCCGTTGAGGATCTGGCTCTAAGGAGTGCCACTGATGGATCTCCTGGATCTTCCTGAGCAACTCCGTGAAGGAAGGATCCTCCGGAGGAGACTTCGGAGGAGTCCTCGGCCGGGGCTTGGACGGAGAGCGTGGCTCGTCGTCTTTCTCGGAACATCCATCGGAAGCCTCCGAGGAGTCCGAGAGAGAAGAGGAAGAATCTGATGCAGAGTAAGACTCCCTAACTCGACTAGGGGGAGGAACGGGTTCTTTGGGGGAATCCCAGAACACGTGTCCTGCCCCTCTCTGGATCCCGAGGGTAAAGCCCGGGAATCTGGAGGAGGAGAGGGAGGTGCTGTCTGGGCGAGGGGAGCCGGGGTGCACCACATCAGAAGATGGTTTCTCGACTTCTGGTGAGCTGAGCCTTGGCCTCAGCCCACCAGGGAGGCAAGAGACTCCTGAAGATCCACCGGCGGCCTAGGGGGCGGTGGAGGAGGAGGAGGAGGATAGGTGTACAGAGGAAATCCGTAGGGGGAGTATCCGTAACCCGGCTGCGGGTATACCGGAGCCGGGTACTGCGGCATCGAAGGGGTCGGCACCGGGTACTGCGGCGCAGGATACTGCGGACCTGGGAAAACCGGTGTCGGATATGACGGCGGTTGCCCAGGCACTGGAGGAGCTGCCGGAGCAGCCGGCCCAGCCGGGTACCCACGGGCGGATCGCGGATAGGGCCTGCGGGGTGGAGGGCCCGATGGAAGAGGAATATCCCCGCCGGCGCCGGAGGGCCGCATCGAACCGGGCGCTGGCGGGCCGTGTCGGGCCGGCCGGAGGAGCCAGCACCAGATCCGGCTCTTCAGGAAGAGGATCGGACGGCAGCCCAGGGTCCCGAGCCTCGTCCAGTGACGGAAGGGAAAAATCCCCGGGGTTGGGCAGGGGGGACTGGGGCTCCCCTGATGACAGACATGGCAGGGTCTGCCATAGGCTCCGAGGCGCGGCGCACGTCGGAGGAGCCGACGTGTGGCTTATGGGCCGAATCCCGGTGGACGCCACAGTAGCCAGCGTCCGACTTCGGGGGTCCCTCATCGGAAGCGGGCCAAGTATGGGAAGAGGCCAGGTCAGAGGGGACACTGCTGTGCGCCGCCAGGGTCAATAGCGCCTTAGCGGCCTTCCAGGCGTGACGTCGAGAGGAGCCGACTCCGCTTAAGGAGGTGCCCGCACCAGTAGGCCGCAGGCCTGCGGCGGTACTGGGGCTAGAGTCTCCTTTTGCCCAGAGACACCCGGTGGGCTCGAACACGAACCCGACGGGCGGGCCGACGCCTCCAAAGCCTTGAGGCTGCCGTCGGGTGATCCCCTGGAGGGGATGTTTCCTTGCCCGCGACTCCGGCCGGAGTCGCAGAGGAGAGGGCCTTCTCCCGTGCCTTCCTTGTCCCGCTTCTATGCCCTTCAGGGAGGTCGACGCCGCAAGTTTCTTCAACTCCTTCTCCATCGCGACATCTTCTTTTGAGGAGATGGGCTTGAGGACTGCCGGCGTTGTCTGCGGGTGGTCGCATGGAATCAAGGCAGTGCGATACCTGTCGACCGCGTGGTCGGGCCTAAGCAGAAAGGGCAGAGGGAGGACCGTTTTGTGAGGCAGTTGGGCGCCGCATGAGTCGCACTTATTCTTTGAAGGGGACGACATAAACTGACGTTCACCTGACGAAAGAAGAATAAAATTTTAAACTGAAAACTTGTTCGGAAAAACCGACGGAGTAACAGGACTGAGCGATAAGAACTTAACCGCGAGGCGCTGCACGAGCTGACGGCGGGAAAGAACTGGAAGGCAGGTGTCCGGGACCACCCCTTTATACCGACGTCGTATGACGCCGGTCACCTGACGTGGGGGCGGTCCCCGCCAGGGACTGCTAGCTATAAATTTTTCCGTGGGGTCCTGCTGCAGCTGGCGTCAGTCCTATATGTAATTACCTACTGCAAGAGCCCTCTCGAAGTAAGATCTACTGTTATGGTAAGTTCTTACGTAACTGTACTATCTTACTTCAAGAGGGTTCCTGCAGTAGGTCATAACATGTAGCACTGAGTCCCAAGCCTAAACTGATCAGGACAAAACTGAAGCACGGGAGGGAGGAAGGAAGGTCTGCAGAAAGACCAGAGCAGGTTTATGACAGAAGGCCCTGCAGGACGGCTAGGCCAAAACCCACCCTACGCCTCGAGGCAATGTCCAGACTGTAATGTTTAGTGAAGGTATGGACTGAACTCCAAGTGGCCGCAGCACAAATCTCCGCTGCGGACACATTTTGGAAAAAGATAGCAGAGGCAGCCATGCCTCTGGTGGAATGAAGTTTGACCTCTCCAGGAAGAGGTTTGTCACACTTCTGGTAACAGAAATGGCTGCAGTTGGCCAACCATATGGACAAGCACTGCTTAGAGACTGCCGACCCCCTAGTCTTTGGGGGAAAAGGAAGCAAAAAGTTGATCATCATTACGGATGTCCTTGGTCTTGCTGATGTACTAGCGCAATATCCTGCGCACATCTAGAGTGTACAGGAGTGCCTCACCCCTGTTAGAGTAAACCAGATAATAAACAGGGAGTTTGACAGTTTGGTTCAAAGTGAACTCAGAAACCACCTTGGGAAGAAACTTAGGATTTGTATGCAGAGCCACCCGGTCTCTGTGAAAAATCAGATAAGGCTCCTTAAACATCAGGCCTGGAGCTCGGAGATCCTTTGAGCAGAAGTAATGGCAACTAAAAAGAGCATCTTCCAAGAGAGATAGCACATCTCACAGCTTATCTCTGGTTCAAAGGGAGGTAAAGTAAGCTTTTCCAACATAAAATTAAAATCCCTAGGTGGGGTGGGGCTACGTATTGGTGGTTTCAGATGGAGGATCCCTCTCAGAAATGTTTTGGATACCTCCAACTGAGAAATCATCTTCCCATCTCCCAAGGAGTGGTGGCGGAGATAGCTGAAAGGTGGACTTTTAGTGAAGAGTGGCCGAGTACTGAGTCATACAGGTGTAAGAGGTACTCCATCACCTGGGGCACTGGGCAAGAAAGAGGGTCCCTCTCTTTTGGGGCTGCCCAAATAGAAAACTGTTTCCATTTCATAGCGTAAGCAGCACTAGTGGAAGGCTTTCTAGTCTCCACTACAACTTGGGCAACCCTGTCAGAGACTCCAAAACGGTTTACAATTATGTCCAAAGGAACCACGCATGGAGGTGTAGGGACCTGATGCCCAGATGTACCAGTCTGCCCTAATCCTGCGTCAACAGACTGTACCAAGGAGGCAGAGGTACTGGGGGTTCCACCTTTTGTATTCTATATAAGGGTTCAGGTGGCTGAGGTCTAAGATGGGCCTGAGGTTGCCTGTCTTTTTGAGGACAAGGAAGAAATGGGAATAATACACTTTTCCCCTCTGCACCTAGGGAACTGGCTCTATCATGGATTTTTGAAATACAGCCTGGATCTCGTCCCTTACCAGAGTTACGTGGTCTGAGGGATAATAAGATCGTCTTGGAGGAGAGTCTGGAGGTTTCTCCAGAATCTCGATGGTGTGCCCTCTTGCTATGATGTGAATGACCCAGGAATCCGACATGATGCCCTGCCACTCAGGTGGAGGGCAAATCTTTCCCCCACTGGCTCCACACTGTTTGGAGGTGGAGGAGGAGGGGGCCTGAAGGAGTCAGGAGGTGGAGGAATAGGCAGAGAAGGTACCACCTGCAGCTCATTGATTCTTGTGGGCAAGTGGAGAGGTAACAGTAGGTCCCCATGCTCTCCTCTTATTTTGATGCTTGTTGAATGGCTGCTTGCCTTGATGCTTTTGCTGGTGCCGAAAGGGCTGCTGAGGCTTAAAGCCCGCCTTGTACATGGACTTTACCGATTTCAGGGCCTGCCCACTATCCTGGAGGCCTGTGATGTTATCTTTGGCTGCCTTATGTTCCTTAAACTACATGGCACACATGATTTTATACCAAAAAGCTACCTTGGCTCAACTCGAGGCCAGGCTAGAAAAGGTGGAGGATTCAGACCTTAAGTCAGAGCTCACTAAGGCCCTGAGGCTGTCTAAAATTTCTTGTAGGCATGCATTAAGGGCTACCTACGACTCTGTAGATTCCACGGTTCGCTGTTCAGCTACAGCAGTCTGCCTCAGTTGCCACGCCTGGCTCTGCATTTCCGGTCTCTCTCAAGATGTTCAGGCAGCCAAAGATAACATCACAGGCCTCCAGGATAAGGACAAGGTTTTCTTTCTGCCCTTATTCACAATAAGGTCCATTGAATGACAGTTGTTTTACTGTCTTAATATATTTTTCCCATTATGCCGGTCTTTGGTTTCTTTATTTCATTATTTTTGTTATTTATTATTTGCAGTTTATGTTAAAGAGGCACTAATATGCGTGTTTTATGCTTGCTAGAAATTTTTAAACTTAAAACTGAGATGTGAAACTGCATGGACTGCACTTCTATTATGTGAAGCCAAATGTTATTATGAATTGAATGTATTTCATGTGTTTTTCATTAGGATTGCATTAGTATTTAATTGTTTAATTGATTGTATGATGTAATTGGTTTATACATTTATTGGTCTCCACATTTAAGGTTCTAATCAACTGGTTACATGTTACCCCTTATGAAGACTCTTGTTTGAGTCGAAGCGCTGGGTGTTGTGAACTGAGTGTTTGATTGCCTGCTGGTCACCATGTATTTTGCATTTCATTAAAACGGTATTTTACAGCAATTTACTTTTGTTTGGACCTGCATTTTTATCTTTCATCAGGCTTGAGTGCTGTTTTTCATTGTACTTTAACTGGACAACTTGGCCTGGACAGTCACCAGAGGAGGCGGCCAAGGCACGGTCTTGTCCGTAGGCTTAAGTCCCGTGATCTTGCTGGTAGAGGGCCACTCTCGGTCTTCCAGACGCTCCCATTCCCGGTGCTTCTCTTTTTCTTTCTTTTTCTTCTTAACCTCTGAAGAAGGGGAAGAAGCGGAGTCCTTCAGCTTCTACATTTTCTTTTCTAAAGAGGCCATCCTGGATTTTAAAAGATGGGCTTCTAGGGTCTGCGTATGCGTGTGGCCTGGTTGAAGGGCTTGCAATCTGGGCAGGCCTCAATGTTGTGGGCCGGGCCTAGGCAGAAGAGGCAGAGCTTGTGACTGTCCTTATGCGGGATCTGCGAGCCGCATTTCTCGCACTTCTTCTTGGTCTTCGGAGGGTCTGATGGAGAAGACATAAAAAATAAGAAGAACAAACTCTAAATGGTAGAATTATATTTAGCAAAATGGCGATCAACTGGAGCAATGTTCACTGTGATGTCCTTGCGCAGGTCGACAGCGGGAAAGAACTGGAAGGCGAGCACGGGGGCTGCACACTTATAGGGTCACGCTGAAGTCAATCACGTGATATCAGGTGGCCGGGCCCCCTGCCAAACATTTGCCGTGCGGTCCTGACGCCAGAGGGCGCAGTCCTACATGTTATAATCTACTGCAGGAACCCTATCGAAGTAAGATCTTTTGTTCTAGAGCGTCGGTACCCTGGTCCCACTGGACTCTTAGGGTCCACTAAGGGATCTTCATATGCAGTCTGGCCAGAGGTACCGTGACAATGGACGCTGCTACAAGGCCCAACAGCTGCAGAAATGTCCTGGCTGAGACATACCGGCTGTCATGAAGCAGACTAGCCTGTACAATCAGATGTTTGGCCCTGTCCAGGGGCAGAAAGGCTGAGCCTTGAGCCATGTCCAAGACTACCTCTATGTATCATAGGCACTGGCAAGGTGTCAGGACAGACTTGGATATGCTGACTGTAATCCCCAGAGCATCAAACATCTGTCGAGTGCGAGCTAACGTGTGCAGAAGTTGATTCCTGGAGTGGGTTTTCAGTAGCCAGTCATCCCAGTAGGGGAAGACAACAGATGCCTTCCCTGCGAAGGGCGGCTGCCACCACTGCTAAGCATTTGGTTAAGACCCAAGGTGCAGAGGACAAGCCAAAGGGCAATACTCTGAATTGGTAGCATTCTCCTTGAAACAGGAACCTCAAGTATTTTCTGTGAGGTTTGCGAATTTTGATATGAGGGTAGGCATCCTTCATGTTGACGGAACAAATCCAATCCCCTGCTTGCAACAGTGGGAGCAGGCCTTGCAGAGTGACCATTCTAAACTTTGTGTACTCTATAAAAAGATAAGTTGCTAAAGGCTTAGAATAGATCTCAGGTCTCCTGTCTATTTTGGGACTAGGAAGGACTGAAAGTAGTACCCCATGTTCCTTTGTTCTAAGGGCAAAGGCTCTGTGGCTTTCTTCTGAAGCAAAGTCTGAATTTTCTCCCAGAGTAGAGGAATGTGGTCTAGAGGATAGTAGGTTGGCACTGGTATAGTAGCAGGACGGTGTCTAGCAACAGCCAGATGAAAAGGTATCCTCTGCCTACTCCTAGATTGAGTATGACCGAATGAGTGTACTGACTTCAGGGTTCTGTCTAAGGCCTGAAGACTGGAGAGGATATCTTGGACATCTTAGCCAAACAACTTGTGTCCTTCAAAAGGGGCATTAAGAATGGACTGCTGTATGTCATTCACAAACCTTGCCACTTTTAGCCAGACATGTCTCCTTAAAGATTCCTGAAGCAAAAGACCTAGCTGAGGCATCAGAGACATCATAGGCCATACAGAGCTGGTGTTTTCCTACATCAGCCCCAGCCGAGAGAGTTTTTAAAAGCTCCTGTACGGGAGTATCCTCTTGTAAGGCCTGTACAGCTGCCTTGGCCTTTCTCCAGCGCGTGTTTTGGTTCTTAATCATATGGGCCTGATAGTTAGCGACCCTAAGGCCCAGGAAAGCTAAGGCAAAGGTCCTCTTGCCTAACACACATCCAAGCTCTAGATTCTTTATCTGGAGAGAGGGAGCTCAGGTGTTTTGGTGCCTTCGCCTTATCATGGGCAGCACTGATGACTACAGAATCTGTTTCAGGCTGCCCAGCAAAAAAAAGGTGCCCTGAGGGAGGCAAATACATTTTGTACACCTGTCTTGGTATGGAAGGAATACCATTCGGTGCATGCAAAGCAGCAAAAGTGGCATCCGCCAGGGCAGGGAGGAGGGGTGGTATCACACTAGGAGGGGTACCAGGTAATGCCTGTCTTTGAGATTTTTCTTGGTGGTATCCTGCTCCTTCAACTCAAGACCCATGGCAGCCTGCAACTGCTGCAATATAGTAATGAAAGAGGGGTCCCTCTGGAGGAGACCTTGGGATGTATACTACCAAATCTTCGCTGCCAGTAGATATGGTAGAACTAGTGTCCCTGACATAGGGGCTTTCTCCATAATCCTCAGCATCTTCCTCTTCATCCTGCATCATTAAATCATACTTATATTTTGTGTCATCGTGGCCCTGGTCGACAGGCACAAGAAAGCGTGCTGGCGACGTCATTGGTGCTTGAGGAGGCAGCAGAAGGCCAGCTCTAGTATGCATCGCCTTTGGGGGTTTGAGGTATAGGCCCTGTTATTGGACCTCCTTCCACTGAAGGAGGGGACAGGAGGCATTGTAGTATGTCTGTAAATGATGCTAGCACTGCCTGGACATTGGCACCCGTGCGGTCGACAGGTGCACCGGAGGAGATCGATGGAGGAGGCAGGGCCCTTGATGTCAACAGTGACGTACAAGCCATACTAGGCCTGGTAGTGCCTATAGTGTGCCCCATCCAGGAGTTAGCTTGACAGTCGTGGAGGCGAGTGGCGACTCTGCCAAGGCGGGCAACGGCGTTGAGGAGGTTGTGTCCACTGTACAGAGGGCGACCTGGAACATACTGGGAAGGATTTTTCTTTCTCTTTGTCCTTCTCCAGTATTTGTGCTTATGGGACCTGGAGGTCTTCTGCTGGAATTTAGATAACTTTGACCCAGAGGAGTGGGTCAGTGATGCAGCAGAACTTTTCTGGTGGAGCTCCTTCTCTATGCAGGCTATCTACTGCTTCAAAAGGTGCTTCTCTAAGGCTTCCTTTCGATGTTGCCGGGTAGCAGTGTTGAACGCCTTACAAATCGGGCAGGCTTACATGTTATGGTCCAGGCTGAGGCAACAGATGCAGATGTCATGAGAATCGACGGTGTAAATTTTCTCATCACATTCAAAATATTGGAAAAGTTTCGATGGATTCTTCGACAACATACACGCCGTCAAAAAATCACTTATTAGCTGGCCCCATGGTGCCGGGGGGATAGGGGATGACTTGGCACGCTGGTGACCCAGGTTCACGCTCGAGTCCGGGGCATCAGGAGCGGTGGCTGGGAGTGAGGGTTCAAGAGCATCCTCTGGATGCTCTCCTCCCAGGGGGGAGGGGTAGGTGGGTCCCAGATGCATCGCCCTGGTGGCTCCTTGTGGCTGGGCTCAGCATCACGCTTTGCGGTGTGGGTGACCACACGCCGCTTATGCAAGTGCAAGGGTGCTGCAGTGTGCATCCCAATAGGACAGGGAGAGCACTTTCAGAAAAACAGCCACCCAACCTGGCCGGATGACGGTGGCCTGCCTCCCCTCGCCGCGAAGCCAGAGAGCCCCCGAGCCACCCCCAAGCTGCCTGATGCAGATGAAAGGAGGCCCTCCTGGTAGGCCCATGTCTAGGGGGGGCCCCCCTGATGAAGGGATACATTGGGACAGTCAGGCGGCAGATAAGGGAGCAGCGGACAGCGGAACAGGGAGAGCGGTGGGGTGCAAGCTGCCCGAAGGAGTGGGTGGCTGGGTTGGCTCAGGGAATAAAAAGATAATACAAAAAAAAAATCACTTAGAAAAGTGATTGCTATACTAACAAGAAAAAAATAAACAAAAACGGCAGCAATCGCAGTGACGTTTCTGTGAGTAGTCTGACGAGTATGGCCGACGGCGGGTGAGGAATGAGGAAGGATGGGGCCGCCCACATTTATGTAGCAGCCAATGTCTGACGTCGTCATGGGTGGCCCCTGGTGGACTGCTTGCAAAACATTTCTGTGTGGTCCTAGTGCCTGTCGGCTGTAAGTTCCATAGCTGTGGCCTGGTGAAAGAGATATCCTCGAAGATCGTAGGTTACTCACCTGTAACTGTAGTTCTAGGAGCGGTATATAGTTAACATCCATACTGTGGCAGTTTCAACAGAAGTGTCGATTCATTGGACATCTTGACGCTAAGCTCTTCCCACCGCCTTGGTGGTATATCCCACGGCTTTACCCCTTGACGTAAGAACTTTGCACCCTAGAAGAAAGGATCCATATGCCACTTTCCAGGGGAGGCCGAGTGGGTGGTGTGGATGTTAAAGTGGAGCCAAAACAGGCAGACAAGAAAATAATACAAATTTTAAGCAGTAATCAGTTGTGACTGTTTATTTCTGAAGTATATTTTATTTACCTTTTGCTCATCGGAAAATATTCTGTGTGATAATATTATGCTGGGTGTGTGGAACAGCTCTTAGCCTGACAGCTGACATATCTAACTCTGCTGCCCCACACTACATCATCAGCATTGTGATCTCACTGACAGTGATATCACAGGTGAAAGACCTGGCAGTCCCTCACTTGCTGTTCCTAAGCAGCAGTGATGTCACAATCAGAGAGGTCACAATCCTGATGATGTAGTGTGGGGCAGTAGAGCAAGAAATGTCAACTGCCAGGCTAAGAGCTGCTCTACACCTTGGACCTACTAACATCAGGTAAACAATCTTCTAATTGAACAAAGGGAAATGAAAAAGTACCTCAGATACAGAAGGTAATGGCTGACTGCTTTTAACATCTAATACTAGTTTTGGGCAGTACACTAGCTCTTTAATGATACACCACTTCTAGAACTACAGTTACAGATGGGTAACATATTTTTCTAGGGGTGTGGATATATTTCACTATCCACACATTGGCAGTATCCTAGAAATTCTCCTGGAGGAGGGGGCAAGAGGTGCACCTCTATCTGGTGAACAGAGACGGGAGAACAGAAGTCCCAAAAGGAGTATGCCCGCTAAGCAGAGATAGTGGCCAGGTGTACCTTAAGGGTGTCACTTGCAGTCCCAACGGACAGAGGGATCAGAGGTACTCCAAGATGTTCGCCACAGGGCAGGCAAAGGGGTCAAGGTCCTTGTCCTGGTACCATATGAAAAACCTCTTCCATTTAAATGCATAGCATTGACGAGTCAACTCTTTTTGGGAGGCCTCCACAACATAAAGCACATCTTTCGAGAGACCCAAGGCCTGGAACTCAAACTGGTGAGGAATCAGGCCCAGAGGTGCAGGTATTTCAGGCCCAGGTTCATTACTATCCCTTATTCTCTGGTCAGCAGACACAGGCGAAGAGGCAGCTGCCACTGAGGTCTGCTGCTCAGGTGATCCATTTGCCAGAACTGTCTGGGCCAGTCTGGAGCTATCAGGATCATATCCACCTTGTCCTTCCCGGCCTTGGCCACCACCCTGTGGCTGAAGGGAGGGAAGGTGGACACTAGGCCTGGAGTCCAGGGCCTCATGAAGGCATCCACAAACAGTGTCCCAGACTTTGGGGTGGGCACGAAACAGCCTCAGTTTTGCATTCTCCCAAGCGGCAAAATGATCCACCAGAGGCGTCCTCCACAGGAAGAACAAGTGGTTCACCACATCCTGATTCAGGGACCACTCCTGAGAGGGTATGCCAGCCAAATGTGAACTCTCATGGATCACCAGGAGATCTAGAGAAGTGATTTTCGTCAGAGCAGGCCACACTGCATGGAGCTCCAGCAGGCTGATGTGGTGACGGGACTCCTGTGGTGACTAGAACCTATGGGCTCAGTGGTCCCCCACGTGGGTTCCCCACCCCACCAGAGTCATAGCCATCATAAGCAATATGGGCAGCTCTGAGCGGACAAATGGAATTCCTTCCTCCAGATAATTAGGGATCAACCACCACTGAACAGCGTCCCACATCGGCTGGGTCACTGTGACTGGCTGGTCTAAGTGGCCTAGTGCTAGGACCACGGATGGCCCAACTCCCATTACAGGTGACGCATCCATCAGCAGGCCCATTGGACCATGCTGGTGCAGAATGCTATGAATCCTAGCAGCTGCAAGAAACTGCGTTCAGGGAGCAAAAACTCAACCTGAAATGATCGGGCAAAGGAGGTAAAGTCCAATGCTTGGTCCACAGGGAAGCCGGCCTTGGCCTGCAGAGAGTGTAAGGAAGTATTTTTTCACAGAGAGGGTTGTGGATGCATGGAACGGCCTTCCGGAGGAGGTTGTGGAGTCAAAAACAGTGGTTGAATTCAAGCATGCATGGGACAGCCATAAGGTAATTCTAGGGGCTGGGGGTAGAAAGAAGTAGGCTGCTAGTTAACTAGGATCTGCAGCTTATCCATTAGGTAGGGAAATGGGCAGACTGGGTGGGCCAAGTGGTCCTTATCTGCTGTCAAATTCTATGTTTCTATGTTTCAAATTCTATGCGTGGTTCTGCCCGAAAACTTGAACACCTGCGAGGATACCAGCTCAAACTTGTTCGAGTTGACCAGCAGGCCCAGGTCTTGGCAGGTCTGGACAGCCAGATCTCTGGAACTCTCTACAGTCTCTCTCTGGATGGCCTGGCTCAGCTGTCCAGGTGAGGATACACCCTGATGCCTTAGCATCTCAGGAAGGCTGCCACCACTGCCATACACTTAGTGAAGACCCTGGGCACCGAGAAGTGACTGAAGTGCATGACCTGGAACTGGTACTGAATCCCTTCCGCACAGAACTGGAGGTACTGGCAGGGGGACAGACGGATTGGGATGTGGAAGAACACATCCTGGAGGTCCAGGCAGCAAGAGCACATGTTTTGCTCCAGCAATGGAATGATCCGATTCAAAGTGACCATCCAGAACTTGCACTTCTGCATTAACTGGTTCAGATCGTGCAGATCCAGTATGAGGCGCCAGCCTCTTCATCTGTTTTGGAGCCAGGAAGTACCTGCACATGTAATTCTGACTGGCCAGGGAGTCCGGGACTCGGGATATGGCTTCCTTTCTTAGGAGCTGAGTGATATCCTCAAGAAGGGTGAAAAGTATGTCCTATGACACCCTGGACTCCACGAGGAATGTGGAGTCATTAAGGCAGAAGAATATAGAAGTCAAGAGGCAGCCACCTGCCTACCACTTCTAACACGCACGTGTCCATTGTGACAGTGGACAACATAGCAAGAAGGGACTCAGCTGACCCCTGATGGGGAATATAGACAGGGACTGGACTAGTGAAGGGATGGCACCCACAAACTCGTCACTGTGCAGCTCTTGCGCAGGGCACCAGCTGCTGTAGTCGGAGGGGCACCACTGCCCATCCCTCCAACTTTCTTAGGGCCCTGGCCCCTGAACTTGGGTTTCAGATACCAGGCCTGGTACTGCCCTGTTCAGGCTGCTTTCAGGTAGGCTGTGGCTGAAAGGACTGATACTGGAAACCTGCTTCCTGACGGAGACAAAGGACGCCTCAGCATACACCTTTTTTGGAGTGTGGTCAATATTTCTGATCTCCTTGTGCAGAAGCTTGTCCACATTCTCTTGGCCCCCCCTGATTTGTGGAAGGCTGAATCAGACACCAGCCCTTCAGCAGAAGGATTGTCTGAGAACCCATATCGGGACCTGGTGGGAACTGTTTACTTGTGGACCATGCAGGTAGAGAATGCCAGATAGGATACTGGATGCTGCCAAAGCTCCAGAGCCGGTCCCAAGACGGCCTCAGCCATGTGAAACGCAACCCCTGGGGAATTGTCCCTGTCCAGAATATCCATAAATGGGTACTTGGCCCTTTTCTGGACTGGCTTGAGCGGGACAGACATGATCTCCAAGATCAATCAGATAAGCACCCTTAAAGACACTAGAACATTCTTGGTGGGCAGTTCCTCGACTGAACCTTAGTCAAGGATACATATCCTGGAGGATGCCATGAATGAGATGTCTAATTCATCTACGGACTCCTCAGAACAGCCCTTGGCTGTTTCTTGCCACAGACCACCTGAGTATCCTTCACTTGAGTGATCTGCACAGACAACTGGTCTGGCAGACCAGTGGGTGAACGGGCCTCCTTGGTCTGAGCACCCCACCTTCGGCTGAGGTGGCTCCACACAAAGGCATGGAGAAGCAGTTGCAGGAACACCTGCATTGCATGGACCAGCAAAGGCATCACTGGCGGCTGCCAGGTGAGCAAAGGTCCCATGGGTAGAGCTTTACCCTGTCCTGTAATGGCCCACTTTTGCCAGAGGAACTCTTTGTACCACCAGCACATCTTGCAGTGGTGCCTCTCCTTACCAGAGGCGAGGAGGATGGTCCCAGCTGAGTGTGACTGACAGTGAAAGCACCTCGATCAAGACCTCATCTGTGACTGTCCACCCAAGAACAGATGTCGAGGAGAGCCCATTTGCTGGTTGTGCTACACAACATGCCTGGCAATGTTATCAAGGACAGGCTTGCAAGCCTTGACTGCTAGCAGAGGCCGCTCCCGAGGTGAACCAGTAGGGACACTGACTGATCCATGTCCTCCTGGGAGAGGACCAGGAGCACCGGGGTCTGCAAAATCAACTTCTCTATCTCATTTACAGATGGTCGACAGACTTGAGGAATATTTCCATGGCTTGCTCGACTGGAGTCGAAGTCAACCAGCCAGACAGGGGTACCAAGGAGCTCTCTACCTTCCCCTTGACTGAAGGGGTCTTGACCAGAGCCAAGCAATCAGGGGAGTCGAGGGATCGGGAGGATCTTTACTTGTCCTGGTCCCATGACGTCCATTGGCAGTGTTTGTGCTTCCTGCCGTGGTGGATGGGGCTCTCCCACAAGGTCTAGAGGACCATACATATCACAGAATCCCTCTGTGAATGACCCACCAATGCTGGCCCCAGCTGGCAGCAGCGCCAAGACTGAGGAGGTGCCTGCCTCAGTGGCCTCTGCTTCCTCTTCGAGAGCCGCAAGTTGTAGAATTAACCCAGTAGCCGTTGAGGCCTACAGGATCCCTCTTTGAGGGCTGTCCGAGGGTGACATGATGCTTCCTGTCTTTTAAAGATTCCGGTAACATCGACAAAGAGGCCATAAGCAGCCACACTGTGCTGCCTGCCCAGGCAGTAGAGACATTCGTTGTGCGGATCGGTGGCTGACATTTGCTGCCAGCACCAGATACAAAAAAAAATGACCCCCAGCTTCCAATGCTCCATCTGATCTTCATGGAGTCAAAGGGCCCAAGAAGTTAGAAAACTTTGAAGTAGCGTTAGCCTACAGCGCTCTGATGTCTTAGTGAGAGTGCGAAGGAGGTGACCTGATCTTCCAGCGGAAAGAAAGATTGGAAAGAAAGAGCTGATATCACAATATGGAGCCGGTGATATACCGCCCAGTGGTGGGAGGATCTTAGCTTCAAGACATCTGAAGAACTGACACTTCTGGTGAAACTGCGAATATGTGGATAGTGAACTATATCCATAACCTTGTAATACCTCCTTCCTTCTTCTGTCAATGCCCCTTTTTATACACCCCAGAATCCTGTCTGGCTTACTGTAGGCCTTGTTACACTGGTTTCATTGTTCTAGACCAGGGGTTCTCAAATGGGGAGGCGCGGAGACGCGATGCCAATTTGCGTTGGTATACCGTGCTGTACCTTCTGCATCTCGGATCCCAACCAAGTTCAATACTGCAGCTAGAGTAGTAGGAAGGGGGATTCTGAGCCAGCCAATGCCTGTGCAAAACAAGGTCTTCGGCAGACCAATAGAAAGCCCAGAATATGTGCCCAATCAGAGAGAAGTGGCTGTAGCCAATCGGTATTGTGCATTTGCAGCCAATCATCACCCGGCTCCTCAACCAATGAGCAGCTCAACGTGGCGTACGTCATCAACCCGGAAATAAAATGCCATGCCATGCGTGCGGCTGAATGGAGACTCCGACCGAATTTATATTGCGGTGGTTTTTTGATCCCCTGCAAGTCGCTTTATGGCGCCGTTTCCCACTCCTGAAGCCGCTACCCGCCGACTCCGCCTGTCAACTACCGCCCGCCCAGCTGCTATAATCGCCACCGTGGAACGCTGATTGCCGCAGACCGAGCTCCTGAGACTACTGGTGACATCCTTTGCAGACGGGATCCTTCCTCAGACTTCAGGTAAAAATTCTACTGTACTTTGGAAGCTCCAATGGGGTTTGGTCTGGCTGGCCTCACGGGGCGCTGCCTGACGGCCTGACTTGGATGTGGGGGGTGCTGCTTGATGGCCTGTCTGGGAGGTTTGGGGGTGCTGCCTGATGGCCTGTCTGGGAGATTTGGGGGTGCTGCCTGATGGTCTGTCTGGGAGGTTTGGGGTGCTGCCTGATTGATGGCCTGACTGGGAGGTGGGGGGTGCTGCCTGATGGCCTGACTGGGAGGTGGGGGTTCTGATGGCCTGACTTGGAGGTGGGGGTGCTGCTTGATGGCCTGTCTGGGGGTGCTGCCTGATGGCCTGTCTGGGAGGTTTGGGGTGCTGCCTGATTGATGGCCTGACTGGGAGGTGGGGGGGTGCTGCCTGATGGCCTGACTGGGAGGTGGGGGGGTCTGATGGCCTGACTGGGAGGTGGGGGTGCTGCCTGATGCCCGGCCTGATGTGCCTCATGCCTCTCATGTGGGGAGGAACTGTATTGCCTCACAGCTGATCTGGCCTGAGTGGGAGTTTGGGGGCTGATGCTTCTTATGGGGGGATGATGCCTCTGTGGTGGGGTGTGGTAGCTTGAGCACGTGTTCGATGCATACCTCTCAACCTCTTCCTCATATATCAGGGACAAGGCTTAAAAAAAAATCGGGGACACATCTTCAAAATTCGAGAGATCCACCCATAAAGCTGGTAGAATATGGGGCTTAGTGTAAAATGCATTTTCTAAAGAAGAAGTCAGTAACTTTAAGGCTTGACCTTGTTCTGTGCTTATGGTTCCCACTGAGCCACAAAAACACAAATTTTAGGAGGAACACAGTAAAATTTTGAGGCAAAATCAGGGACGTCCGTGAAAATCAGGGACACTTGAGAGGTATGGTTCGATGTGGTGATTGGGGGGACTGATGCCTCTCAGCTGGTCTGTTCTCAAGCAAGGATTTGCAATGTTGGGGATGTGGGGAGGTGCCTGTACTGCCTCGCTGGTCCAGTCTGGTGGGGGGCAGTTATACGAAATGTCTCTTGGCTGCTTTGCCCAGGGTAATGCTGCTGCTAACAGAGCCTGGGGAAGGGGAATGCATTTCATGGTCGTGGTGATGCTGCCTCAGTGATAGTTGGCAAGGTACAGTGGTAATGATGCAAAAGGTGACCGGAAGCGCAATTTAGTCAATGTGCAGTGCGCTAATGATCAATTTTTATGCGATTACCGCCATATGCAAATGAGGTCATGACTCATGGGGAGGCCTGGAAGTCTTCCAAGTCCAGTAGGGGAGGCTCGCCATGGCAAGGTCTGAGAACCCTTGTTCTAGACAGTCAGTGATGATGACCCCTAAGTGTCTTTTCTCAGATACTGGGCACAGCTTTACCCCCCCATCCAGTACTCTTTCTTTGGGTTTGTGTTCCCTATGTGCATCACCTGCACTTTTTAGCACTGAATTTAAGCTGCCAAACCTCTGACTACCTCTAGCTTTTGCAAGTCTCTCTGCAGCTCCCTAACCCCCTCCTTGCTGTCTACTCTGCCATAGAGGTTAGTGTGGTCTGTGAAGAGACACATCTTGCCTTGGATTCCTTCTCTAACATTGCCAATGAACATACTGAAAGGGACTGGACCCAGGACTGATCTTTATGGCACCCCACTGGTGACCTCCCTCTCTTCTGAGTTGACTCCATTAACCACAACCCTCTGCTGTCTCACTTCCAAACAGTTTCTCACCCGTCTGTATCCTTCACTGTACCCAGATCCCCTAGCTTCTCCAGCAACCTTCTGTGAGGCACTGAGCTGAAATCCTTGCTGAAATTGAAGCAGAGTAAATCCCACAGTATGGCCCTTATGCACTGCCCTTGTTACCCAGTGAAAGAATACTATCAGGCTGGTCTGATGAGACCTTCTTGCTATGAACCCATGCTCTTTACTACCCTGGAGTCCACTACTTTCCAGGTAGTTCACAAGGTCCTCTTTGACTAGTGTCTCCATCAGTTTGCCCATGACAGAGGTAAGACTGATAGGTCTATAGTTACCTGGTTGCTCCTTGCCCCCCCTTTATTTAGCTGGACTACGTCTGCTACCCTCCAGTCCTTTGGAACTACCTCTGTCTGAACTGAACTACTGAACAGCTCTACCAGGGGTTCAGTTAGTTCCATTGCCAATTCCTTGAGCACCCTCGGATGCATCCCATTTGGCCCTGGGCCTAATCTATTTTTAGAGCTGCTTGTCCTTTCCAAACCCTTTCACTGGTAAATACTTGCTGCCTCATCTCAGGGATCCCCCTTACATCCACCTTAATGCCACTCTCTGACGGAGCTCCTTTGTTGTCCCTTGTGATTACAGAGCAAAAGTAGGTGTTAAGAACAGCTGCTTTCTGCCATTCCTCCTCAGTTACTCTACCTCTCGCTGTCAGACTAACAATTCCTCCTCCCTTCTTTCTTTTTTTGCTATAAGAACTGTTTTTCCCCACCCTTGACCCCCTCTGCAATAAGCAGCTTTGTGTCTGCCTTTGCTTCTCTGACTGCTCTTTTGGTTTCCTTTATTCTTATTTGATACTCTCTCCAGCCCTCCTTCCCTTGTTTGTACTTGTACTTGGTGAAGGCCTTATGTTTAGCTCACAATGCTTCCCTGATTTTTTTGAAGAACCATACTGGTCTCTTGTACTTTTCTTTTATATAACCTTTCTCATGCAAGACTGTTGCCTCAAGAATGGCCCCCTTGATTGCCCTCATCCTTCCCAAATACTTGACCCCATCTTTCCTCCACATCCCTGATGCTGTCAACTCCAACGAACTTGTCCTAAGTCAGCTCCCTCATCCGACTGAAGTCTACCCTTCTAGGACTTCACACCAGTATATGCTAACAATCCCATTTGTGAAATATATGGACTGTTGGAAGATGTGGTCGGTGGGGGGTTAAGGGTGGCCCAATATTAGGGGACGGGTGGCCCCGTAAGAGCAAGGAATGGCACTGGAGGCAGCAGCTGGCCACAGTAGGGCAATTCTGTGGCCGTGGATAATGGACCTAGAAATAAATAATGTAAAAAAACGTTTAATCAATGATTTACTATGTTTTTTTTCAAATGTTAATACAAGTTTATCAGGTGTGGGGTGGGGACTGGTATTTATTGAAAGGTTTTTAAATATTGCTTAAAGAATTGCTGACACCTTCAGGGCAGACAGCTCCTTGGCAAGGAGCTGCCTGTCCCAGGACCTAAATTAGCCAAATTTTGAATTTATTTTATTCAGGCATTATTTAGTTATTTAACTTACATGAATCATGATCTCACTTCCTTTTTGTCTCTGAGTTGCTGAGCACATGCCGCAGCCCCGCCCACAAAACTGCGTTAAAGTAGGGAAGGGGCTGCAGGCGTATAAAAAGAATCATAATGCGATCAGGGGTAGCTGTGGCCTATAGATGTTGCTTGAATACTTTACAGGCAATTGTACATGTTAAGGGGGTAGTATTACATGTATAAAATGCCCTCAACATGTGCAACTGCCTGTAACATATACAAGTAATATCTTAAGGCCATATCTGTCCCCCAATTGTATTATAAGCCTATGTATAACCCTGCAGCCCCTTCCCTACTTTGCATCATTAAAATGTGGTTTTGTGGGCGGGGCTGAGGTGGGTGCTGGGTGACTCGGAAACAATAAAGGAAGTGAGATTGTGGTTCGCATAAGATAAATAACTAAAAAAAAGTTTGAAACGTGGCTAATTTAGGTCCTGGGGCAGGCAGCTCTTTGCCATGGTCTGTCTGCTCCAAAAATTAACTTGTCTCAGCAGCTCTATAATCGGTTTTGGCAAATAACTGGTGTTTAGGTTTTTACTTTACTATCATGGCTGCCAGAAAAGTATTTTTTCAGAAGTTTCTGGCAGGCATGACTAGCTAGGTGTGCTGCATCCTGGTTAGCTGAAGAAGTACTGGTTTGCACAATATGCACTCATAAGGACATGGCCAAAGGTGACTCTTAGTCAGTCAGGATGCAGGAAATTCCCTACCCATTTTATAAAAGATTGTAATGCAAACTGCAGGGGAGTGAGGCATGATGTTGAAGGCAGGTGTCCTTATCCCCTTGCGAAGTGCATTTAAATCCTTTAATTCACACCCTGGAGTGGCTAATTGTGCTTATAAAAGGGATGTAAAAAGAAACATTTTTAATATGAATTTTTTACATACAAATATTTGTACATTTTATATGGCTAATACATACATGACATAAATAATACATTTTAAATTGCAATATTATATACATGAAATAGTCTTTGACTTTGAAGGTAAAGACGCTAATAATGAAGCTAATAACTGCAGGAGAGAAGGATTAGTTAATTCTTCTTGCTGTGGAGAGAGTTAGTGTGGAGAGGATTTTTGTAAGTTTTGCTATTGTTTTTTCTTTAATTTAGCTTAAAGATTTTTGCTTAAAGGGACACTGTCAACCCCTTTAGGTCTCAAAGTGTCCCTAGTTTAAAAAACACATTTTATAACTGCCAACATTCTGTAAAGATTGCTGATGTAGCTGGTAGTTTGATTCTGAATCTTTTTTCTTAGAAAAAGTGAAAAACAGACTGCCCACCAAACTGGTGTTACCACACAAACACAGGTTTGTTTACATTCCTTGATCAGCTCCAACTGCATCTTTCCTGGACTTGAGAACAACCAGAACACAGTCTAGCAACTTGTGATGCAGTGGGAGTTTAGGAGACTACTACCTCATGAGTGACTGCACTATTTGAGTGTGTTTCTAATGCTCAGGAAGTATGCAGTAAGAACAGATCCAGAATTGTAAACAAAAACAAAGTTGTTCATAAATACAGGTTACTCACCTGTAACAGAAGTTCTAGGAATGGTATATGTTGTTCATCCACACTTATTGGCAGGTTCCTTGCCGCTTTAAATCTTGCCGGAAGGTCTTTAAGCTGGCTCCTCCCACCCAACCAGGTGGTAAAAATCGCGGCTCCGCCCCATGACGCCAGATCTAGCCCGCTGGAAGCCAGGTTGTGCATCGGAGCCGGGGAGGTCGGGAGGGTCGTGTGGATGAACAACATATACCATTCCTAGAACTCCTGTTACAGGTGAGTAACCTGTATTTCTAGGACATGGATATGTTGTTCATCCACACTTATTGGTAGACTCCTAGCAGTTCTCCGGGAGGAGGGAGGCAAGGCGCACACCCCCTACTTAGGAAATAAAGACTGGAGAACCGAGGCCCCAAAACCAGCATCCCGGCATGACTCAAGGTCGATGTGGTAGTGGGTAATGAAGGTATGTGCCGACTTCCAGGTAGCAGCCCTGCAGATATCCTGGATAGGGACATCCCTGGAAAGCGGCTACTGATGCAGCGGTATGGCGGGTAAAATGAGCTCTTATCCCTCTGGGAGGCTCCATGCCCGCCAACCTATAGTGGAGATCTATGCAGGAGGTGACTCACCCGCTCATCGTCCGCTTGGCTGCAGGTCTACCAGGTGCAGCTTCAGTGTAGATGACAAACAGCTGGCGAACCTCTCCCCGAACTTCAGCCCTACGCTCCCTAAGAAGGTGAGCGCTCAACTAGGGTCCAAATGGAGTCTATATTTGGTCTCTGAGGTGTGAATGGGGTAGAACACTGGCAGAGTCAACACCCGGTTAAGGTGAAGCTCCGACACCACCTTCGGAAGGAACTTCGGGTGGGGTACAGGACAACCTTGTCCCTGTGGAAGACCAGATAGGGGAGACTCGAAGGAAGCGCCTGGAGCTCTCCCATCCTTCTGGTTGACGTGGTAGCCACCAAGAAGGTGTTCTTCCACAACAGGTGGGGAATCGCACCTGTGCATTGGTTCAAATGGCTTGCCCGTGAGCTTAGCCAATACCAGCGGTAGATCCCACGGAGGTGGAGATTCTCGCACCGGAGGGGAAATGTGATCAAGGCCTTGGAAAAGTGCCAGACCACCTTTCCTGCGTCACCGACTGCCTTCCGGCCCATGCCCGGAGGGCAGAGATGGCTGCCAGGAGCACCTTAAGGGTCGTCAACCGAAGCCCTTGCTGAAGAAGAAAGGACCACAGGTAGTCCGGAATGCTCGCCGAGGAACAGGAGAAGGGACCAGGCCCTTCCCTAATACCAAATGGAGAAACTCTTCCATTTGAAGGCGTAGCATTATCCGGTCGACTCCTGATGGGATGCCTCAACAACGCTGAGGACCTCGCCGGAAGACCCAAGGCCTGGCAACTAGCCGCTCAGGAACCAGGCTGTCAGGTGCAGGGATTGAAGGTCCAGATGGAATACCTTCCCCTGATAACAGAGATCAGGTCCAGGCGGGCTGGAAGCCGCCTCAGGAGCCTGGAGCTGAGACTGAGGAGAGCTGGATACCAGAGCTGGCGGAACCAGTCTGGGGCTACCAGAATCACCTGCGCCTTGTCCCTCCTCGCCTTGAGAAGCACCTTGTGGATCAAGGGAAATGGGGGAAAGGCGTAAAGAGGCCCGGGGTCCACGGCCTCGAAAAGGCATCCCCCTACAGCGAGCCCTGCTGAGGGGGCGGGCATGAAACAGTCTCACACGCATTCTCCCTGGAGGGAAGAAAGGTCCGCCCGAGGCGTGACCCAGTAGGAGAAAAGATCTTGTGCTACCTCCGGCAGGAGAAAACCCCTCGTGAGACGCAGCCCCTATCCGGCTTAGGGCATCGGCCAGGGTGTTGGAGGCTCCTGCCATCCAAATGGCTAGGAAAACCACCTCCAGGCTGTGCACGAGACCATATGCAGAAAGCCTCCTTACATAACGGCAAGGAGCGCATCCGGTCCTGGCGGGTTAGGTAGCACGTGGTCGTGGTATTGTCTATCTGGACCTGAACCACTTGACCCCGTATAAATGGAGCGAAGGCGGTGTGAGCTAGGCGGACCGCATGAAGCTCCAGCAGCTTGAAATGGCATCGGGACTCCCGAGGCGACCAGAGGCCGTGTACTCTGTGCTCCCCCGATGGGCACCCCAACCTATCAGAGATGCATCGGTCGATAGAAGACCGTCGACTGGGCGGACGAATGGGATACCCCTCCCGCGGATGTGCTTGAACGTCCACCATTGGAGAGCGTTCCACATCTCCTGGGTCACTGTCACGGGCTGGTCCAAAGGATCGCAGCGTTGTGACCACTGGCTAGCCAGCCCCCCATTGAGAGGGACGCATGTACCAACGGGCCCAACAGACCATGCTGGTGCAGGGCTGCCACGAGGCCCAGGAGGTGCAGGAAGTCCCGGGCAGGGCGCGATTTCCCAAGCAGACATGATTGGGCAAAGGAGGAAGAACCTCGGCCCTGTCCGCCGGGAGCTGAGCTCTGGCTCGAAGAGTCGAGCTCTGCCCCAATGAAAGGATCACCTGCTTCAGCACGAGTTCCGACTTGGCCCCGTTGAAGAGGAGGCCCATCTGAGAGCAACCTGGAGGGCCAGAACTCTGAGCTGCTCCACCTCCGCTCTGGAGGGGTCTGCAATCAGCCAGCCATCCGGGTAGGGGTACACCCGGACCCTTCGGCGCTGCAGGAATGCTGTCACCACTGCTATGCATTGGAGAAGACCCTGGGAGCTGGGAAGAGGCCGAAGGGCATGGCTCGGAACACGTAAAGGGATCCCTCCGCTCTGAAGCGGAGGAATCTCTGAAGAGACAGACGGATCGGAACGTGAAGAATGCATCCTGGAGGTCCAGGGAACAGAACCACACGCCTCGTTCCAAGGATGGGATATCTGAGTCAGAGTGACCATCCTGAAAGTCCGAGACCTTAGGAACCTCTTCAGGTCGTGCAGGTCAAAAGTGGGGCACCAGCCCCCCGTCCGTTTGGGGACCAGGAAGTACCTGGACACGAGCCCCGGGTCTGAAGAAGGATCCACACCTTCCTGATCACCTCTATCCCGAGGCACAGGGCAACATCGGCTTGGCGGGCTGACAGCAAGGCTTCGGACCCCGTGGTCCCCCCAGGGGGCGATGGCTCAAAAGGGAAGGGCCCGCTCGAAGACCAGAGACAGGCTCTTACCTTCCACCTCCCACACCCAATGGAAGGGAAGTGGCGGAGCCGTCCCCCCCAGGGGGGGACCCAGGTAAGGGTGATGAGGTCGGGGGTGACGCCCCTCAACCCGTCACTGAGCAGACTTGGAGGAGGGACTGGCCGAGGGAGCCCCTGGCCTTACCTCCTTGCTTCCCATTAGAGGAAGCCGCTGGCTTGGGTTTGGGATGCCAAGTGCAAGCCTGCTCGCCCTCTTGCTGGTGCTGATGGGCCAGTCGTGCCACAGGGGCCGAAGGATGAAGGGGCTTATGCAGAGGTTGCCGGTGGCCCTTGTCCCTCTGGGCAGAGGTGACCGAGTCCAGAGTGGCACTGGACTTTTCGATCCCCTAGAGGTGTCCCTCCACTCCAGGGCCGAAGAGGTCAGTCCCCAAGAAGGGGATGTCCGCCAACTTGTGCTGGGAATCTGCCGAGAAGGTGGATATCCTCAGCCACGCCCTGCGGTGCATGGCCACCGCGGCCGCTACTGACCTGGCACAGGAATCACCTATGTCCAGAGCAGTCTGAAGCTGCTGCTTAGCCACCGCCCTACCCTGGTCCCGCACCTGCCGGACCATGGTCCGCAGGTCGGCCGGGAGATGAGGGATCACCTCATCCAGGGAGCCCAAGAGGGCGTGGGAGAAGTGTGCCATCAGCACGGCCGAGCTGGCCTGTCGGAGGCCTAGGGAGGACGCGGTGTAAACCTTGTGCCCGACATAGTCCATCCTTTTAGACTCTTTGTCGGGAGGCCTATCCACATCCCGAGCGTTTCCGGAACGCTGGAAGACGTTATCGGTGACTAACCCCTCCGCAGAGGGGTGCTCCGAGAAACCAGGCAAAGAGCCGATAGGGACTGCATACTTTCCTGGCCATCCTGGCCGAGGGCACAGGACAGGAAGCAGGCCGCTGTCAATCTAAGGCTGGCCGACAATGGCCTCAGCCACAGGGAAGACCTCCGGGGAATCCTCGGTCAGGATCTCCGCTCAGGGATAATAGGCCCATTTGGACACGGGCTCGAGCTGCATCCCAGTGAACTCTGAGATGAGCCTAAGCAGACCAGAAAGGATGATGGGCTGTCATCCAAAGACCGGTCCCGGGAGGACTCCAGGCCCACCCGCCTGGGGAACACGGAGGAGTCGTCGTCGGACTCCGAAGGGTCTGCAAAGAGCTGCCTCAGGCCTGAGCCACCCTTCACTCGCCGAGGGAGAGTGGGAGTGAGGGTGACCGACAACCTGCGGGACTGGTCGTGACCCGACTGAGGTTCCACCACAATCGGTGGGGCAGCTAGATTTGGTAGAACAACTGGCCCGGAAGCGGGCATCTCGACTGCGGCGAGCGGTTGCGTCGGCCGTTCAGGCGGCAGTCACTTGATAGCCGGGGAATGAATCGGAGTCGATTGATTCCCGGACAACAGCAACTGCTGCCACATAAGCTCCTCGAAACGTTGACGCAATCTGCGTCGAAGCCTCTCCTCATCCGAGGAGGAAGACGAGGAGCAACAGTGTTGCCACTTAACTCGGTGCCCCGACCGAGACCGCCGAAGTCGGCGGGAGCGACTTGACCGAGAAGAAGACCGAGACCCAGATCCTCGGTGAAACCGAGGGCGGGTCTGGGAAGGAGCGGGGGACACCCACTCTTCCCTCGGCTCGGACGCTTTGACCGAGGACTGCCGACCCGAGGGCGCAGGCAGAACCTCGGCCTCCACCGGGGAAACCGGCGAAGGGTTGACGGCTCTTCCAGTTGACCACCCGGGTGACGGGTCGAGAGAAAACTCGACTACGTCATACTAACATACTATTTGCCAGCAGATTAGGCCTTATGGTCTATCAAGTCTGCTCGAACCTAGATCCTTAGTTGGGTGCCGAGACCTCCCATCCCTTGTGCTCCAGAAACCCTATCATCCATCCCCACCCCCGGACAGGCCATCATCTGATACATCCACTTTCTGTGTCTGTCCCACTCTCTTAAAGCCTCCACTGTGGATCTCTGAACCAGCTCACCAGGCAGAGCATTCCAAGGGTCCACCACCCTCTCAGTGAAAAACCTCCTCCTCTTTTCCCCCCTCACCCTTCCACCTTCCAACTTCAAACCATGCCCTCTGGTGATGCCTCCCTGCTTTAGTCTAAAGATCCCTCCATGTTTACCCTATTTATTCCCTTGAGGTACTTGAAGACCTCAATCATGTCCCCCTGTCTCTCCTCTCCTCCAATGACAACAGGCAGAGCTCCTCAAGTCTGTCCTCATAAGTCAAATCCCCTAGCCCTCGTATCATCTTTGTTGCCCTCCTCTGTACCCTCTCCAGGAGCTGTATGTCCCTCTTCAAGTGTGGTCTCCAGTACTGTACACAGTACCAAGGTGTGGTCTAACCAGTCCATTGTACAGCGGCAGAATCACTTCCTTGCTCCTAGAGGTGATCCCTCATGCATGCATCCCAACATCCTGTTTGCCTTGCTAGCTGCTCTCCTGCACTGCTCAGAGTTATTCATACATGTATCCACCATGACCCCTAGGTCTTTTCCCCTGTTGAGGCTTCCAGCACCTCCTCCCAGGGTGTACCTGTGTTTAGGTTTCCCGACCAAGATGCAACACCTTGCACTTGGTGATATTGAAATTTAATTTCCATGTGTGAGCCCAGCTTACCAGGGTGTCCAGGTCCCCTGCAGGGCCAACCTCCCCTCTTCTCCCTCAACTACTGCTCCCATCTTGGAGTCATCAGCGAAGAGACTCATTTCACACCCTATACCATCCCTGATGTCCGATATGTATGCATTAAACAGGATTGGGCCCAAGACCGAGCCCTGTGGTACCCCACTACCAACCTCTGTAGGGTTCGAGAGCTCCCCACAGACCACTACTCTCTGAGTGCGTCCAGCTATCCAGTTTTCAATCCATCTGACCATCAAAGGGCCTACTCCTAACCCCATCAGTTTCTCCACCAGACCATTGTGGGGACAGAGTCAAACGCTTTGCTGAAGTCCAAGAATAATCATCCACAGGCTTACCCCTGTCCAGTTCTGATGTTACCCATTCATAGAACTCCACAAGGTTGGTTTGACATGATCTACCTGGCACAAACCCATGCTGCCGACTATCCAGACCTCCCACCTCCCCAAGTAAACCCCCAATCGCCTTTAGTATACTTTCCATTAATTTTCCCACCACCGAGGTTAAACTGATGGGTCTATAGTTTCTGGTACTTCCTTCGACCCCCCTTTATGGATTGGTACCACATGTGCCTCTCGCCAATCCCTAGGTACCCTCCCTGTCTGAAGTGACCTGTTGAAAAGCTCCGTCGACGGGAGTCTTGGCAGGCTGGCTTGACGGGGACACCGTGAAGCCAATGGCCTGAGCCGCAACCTCGACCGAAATTGACGGTCGGCTGTCCGGGGAAGGAGGCCTCTCCCGCTCCCACAAATGCTGACGATGGGACTTACCCTGCGACTCCCTCGACTTGGGCTGAGAGGCAAGTCCCGATGGCCCCTCTCCCTTCGTGGAGAGGGAGTGGCGAAGCTCCTTGAACGAAGCCGAATGAGAGGAACTCAGAGAGAGCAGGATAAATGCCGCGACTGAGGAGGAGGGAGATGCGGCCTTGGCTGCCGCCTCCTTCAGGGCGATAAAATGTTCGAGCTGCTCAGCTGAGTCAGCCATCGCAGACACTGCCCAACGAGCCTCTATGGATTTTCCCGGCGGGGAAAACTCCTCGGGGCGCCTGAGCCTCAATCGGGCAGCACGATCCTCCAGGACGTTGGTCGAAAAGGCGCAGCACAACTCGCAGACCTGTGGGTCATGGTCCAAGTCGAAGCAGTATACCCACGTGGAGTGCGGATCAGTCCTGGAGATATTCCGCCTGTCAGGGCGCCTCCGAGAGCCGGGAAACGAATTGACCATTGCATCCGTGAGGGAAAGAAGACCGAAGTCTAGAAAACTTCAAAACTAAATTCAGACGAACCGAAGAATCAGGAATCAGTCGAAAAATGCAGAACGCTAAGGAGGGAACCTGAGCTTCCAAGCGGTAAGGAAGATCTGGCGTCATGGGGTGGAGCCGAGAGTTTTACCACCCGGGTGGGTGGGAGGAGCCAGCTTGAAGACCTTCCGGCAAGATTTAAAGCGGCAAGGAACCTGCCAATAAGTGTGGATGAACAACATATCCATGTCCCTAGAAATATACGTTACCATGCATTTCAGTTCTACTAAAGAAGAAGACAGACAAAACAAACAGCAACATCAATGAATTTTAGAGAAGATAAGAAATCATAAAATGTGGATTTTTAACTAGAAATGATATGATGAAAAACAGGTTGACAGTGTCCCTTTAAAGGTTTCTGTGGCTGGAGGGATGTAAAAGCCCTCCCACCAGCCTTTCTTAAATACTGAAAAGCCATTGGGGGTTGGGTTTAAAGACTGTGAGGGAGGAGCTTGGGGAGCTGCAAACTGACCCGAGCCCTCAGGGCAGGGCAGGAGGGAGGAAACAAGGAGCAGCCATATGAGCTCATTCTTAAAGTTATATAACTTACGAGTAGGACTGTGGTGTACGGTTAGTACTGTAGATCTTGCGAGTAGGATTGTGGTTTCCAGTTATTATGGTAGTTGGCTGTCTTAGGTTGCATGCAAGGGCATCTGGTATTACAATTTCAGCTCAAGGCTGGGCTAGGATTAGTTAATTCTAATTGCTGTGGAGAGAGTTGTAATTTTGTTCGTAAACAACTGCAATTGGTATAGGGAGGCTGTATTTCACTGTTCTGTATAGGTAGTGTAAACCATGGGTAGGATTGTGCGGTGCAATGGTTGTGAGGCAGCAGTGGATGAACAAAATGTGAAGGCTGGGAGGTGCCCAATATGCCACAGGCTAAGGGGCCCCGAGGAAGAGGTTAAGGGCTCGCAGGGAGCTGGGGAGGTTGGGGGGGGGAGGGTTGCACTGGTAGCAGGGCTGACATCTGAGAGTATCGGGGGCACCACAGAGAAGGAACAGTGGGTCAAGGGAGGGGTCGGGGAGGGGCAAACTAGACAGGAAACCAGCTGATGAAGGGTGGACTCTAGTAGGCCCTAGCAAAAGAGGAGGAGCAGCAGTAGGCAGGAGTGAGGAGAAAACACAGTAATGCAAAGAAGGTAGGGAACATGTTTGCTGTACTAGCAACATATGGGGAAGAGGAGGACGCACGAGGAGGTTGCACAAGGGACAGTACTCATGAAGAGGAGAGTGAGGGGCATTACTAGTGGAGAGATTGAGCACAGAATGGCAGAGGGAAGGATAATACTCAGAGAGGTGAGGAGGGAGAGGGAGGTTGGCAGTCAAACAGAAGGGGGGGGTGGAGTCTCAATTGAGAGAGTCGGGGGAAGACACTGGGGCAAATGGTAAAAGCACCACCTTGAGTGGCCCCGGGAATGAGAATCTAGGTGGGGGGTTGGTGATGGGCACAAGGAAAGAGGATTGGGGTGTACTGGTGCTGGGGACTCCATACTCAAGGGGTTCAGATGGGGCAGCAAGGGGGAGAGGCACAGTCAGATATAGGTGGAGTCCATACCTGGAATAAAGGCAGACAACGCAGGACAGGCAATCCTAAGGTGTACAAGGAGGGGTAGGAGGAAACCGCACATTGTGGTACATGTGGGGACAAATGACCTAGTGGGGGAAATGGTGGAGGTAACAAGGGAGAGGTCTGAGGAAGTGGGAAGGTTGTGAAAGGAGACTGGGGAATCTGTGGCTTTCTTGGAGGTGCTCACAGTACCCTGCGCAAGCACAGTGAGAAAGGAGAGGATTGGGGAGTTGAATGCATGGTTGGTAGAATGGTGTTGAACTAAGGAATATGGGGTTGTGGGCGTCTGGGGCAGTACGTGGGATAATAACAATCTGTTTGCAAAGGATAGGCTGCACCTAAGTGGAGAGGGGAAGGAGATATTAAAGCAAAGACTGGGGAGGTATACTGTGACAAAGATGGATTTAAACTAGTTAAGGGGGTGGCAATTGGACAGCAGGTAGGCAGGGATTCAATAGGGTGGAGTCACAGCCTACCCCCTAGGCTAGCAGGGAAGGATTTGGGAATGGCTGAAAAGGGATGGAGTAGAAGGGAGGAGATGAAGGGCGATGAAGGGAAGGGGGCAGGATGGAAGGTGGTCTTGTTGAATGAGAGAAGCTTAGGCAACAAATCAGCTGAGCTACAGGCACTCTTGACAATGTGGAGGGTGGATATTGCAGCTGTCACGGAAACGTGGACAACAGAGCACCGGGACTGGGATCTGGTAATCCCAGGGTACAAATTATACAGGAAGGACTGTGAGGAGGGTGGGGTGGGGTGGCAGTCTATGTAAGGGACGGGATCGAATGCACAAGGGACGAGGGGGAAGAATGGAGAAGAAAGGCAATCTGGCTGTAGCTCCTAGACTCAAGGGGTAGGAAACTGAGGTTTGGGGTGGTATACAGGTCGCCGTCCCAGTCTGAGAAGCTTGACAGGGAATTAGCGGGACAAATCAGAAAGGTATGTAGAAAAGAGAAGGTGGTCATCGTCGGGGATTTCCACTTGCTGGGGGTTGACTGGAGCATTCCGATCACCTCCAGTGCTAGGGAGCAAGTGCTCCTGGATGTGATCCAGGAAGGTCTCCTGATGCAGTTGGTTACTGTACCTACTAGGCTAAACTGCAATAGTTCTCAGATTGTCACAGTGAGCCTCCCCAAATCCACGGAAAAGATTTTGAGCCTCTCCTAAAAACCAAAATAATCTTGGGCCTCCCCAAAGAAAAATAACATACTGTACTTTGCACAGTACATCATTAATAAATTGAAACCCCTTCAGTACTTGGCTCACATTCAGTTCTTTGTCTTATACTAACGTGGAACCTTTGAAAAGAGCTTTGTGCTCAAAGGTGTTATCTGAATAACAACTAAATAAAATAAACAAATATTATTAAACTTATTGTAACCCCCCAAACAGGCCAGCCTACGTGCTCCTCTGTTTTCATTCTTGAATCATTGTTACCCCTTGTTGCAGTACCTTCAAGGGTCAGACTACTTTCTCTGTTTCCTCTCCATATGAAATAACCTTCCTACATACTTTGCTGCCCCACCTCCTTCCCTGCTCCTAATCAACTGCCCTGGGATTACTTTGCTCCTTCCTGCTATTGCTCTTAGCACTTCTATACTCAACCCTTGTATTTGGGCTGTTCTACCATCAGTCTATAAATTTATCAATTACCACCACTCATTATAAGTTTATTGTTCATATTTGTTTGCACTATTGTTTACTGTGTATTTCTTGATTATTTTGCAGTTACCTTTTGAAATGTATTCACTCCCTACCCTTCCCCGGGTACACCTGTTCCCTTGTCACCTATTAGCAAATAAATACATACAATTTGCCTACTATTATCCTCTTTCAGTTCGCTTCATCTCTTCACACAAAATATATAAAACTGAAAATTTAAATACAGTACTTTTTTAGACTTGTTTGAGCCTCCCTTGGAACAGGTTGGGGCCTCCACAGGGAGGCTGTCCTCACCATTTGAGAACCCCTGGGCTAAAGAACACTTTAGATCTGGTATTGTTGAATGGGGAAGCAGTAAGGGAAATAAGGATGGAGGACCCACTAGCCGACAGTGATCACCAAACAGTGTGGTTTAATATCATGATGTGCGAGGAGCCAGAAAACTCAGTAACCCAGGTGGTAAACTTCAGGGGGGTGGACTTTGGGAGGATGCGGGAAGTACTGAAAGGGAAACTGGAGGGCATAAGGCAGGAGACAGTCATGGAGCAGAAATGGGATATTATTAAATGGGGGATTACAGAGGCAACGGAAGTCTGCACCAAAACACAGAGTAAGAGGAGCAGAGCAAGGAAACCATGCTGGTTGAACAGCAAAGTAGTGGAGGTGGTGAGGGCAAAATGAGAGGCGCATCAGGGGTATAGGAGGACGGGGAAGGAAGGGGACATGGAGGAGTATGCAAGATGGTCAAGGGAGGTGACCAGAAAAGTGAGAGAAGCCAAGGCCCAGAGGGAGCTGAGATTAGCGTAGGGAATTAAGGGGGGGGGGGGAGGACTTTTTCAGATACATCAGGGAGAAAAGGAAGTGCAAGGAGACAATAATGAGGATAAAAAAGGAGTGGGGAGTGGACAGAAAAGGTGGAGGAACAGGCAGAAGCACTGAATGAATACTTTTGCTCAGTGTTCACGGAACAAAAGTGGGGACCACTACCACCATGGGCTGGTAGGGTGGGGACGGGGGAGAGGAGGCGATAGATGGAAGGACTGGTGGAGGCAGAGTCCTAGAGGAACCGAGGGCACTGAGGGTAGACAAGGCATCAGGGCTGGATGGTATCCACCACAAGGGTGCTGAGGGAGATGGTGGAGGTGTTGGCGGAGCCGCCGGCCGATCTGCACAGCACCTCACTGGAGTTGGAATGTGTGCCACTGGACTGGAGGATGGCACATGGAATGCCGTTACACAAGAGCAGACCAAGGGACGAACCAGGTAATTATCGTCCGCTAAGTCTCACCTCCATAGTGTGCAAACTCATGGAAATGATACTAAAGGAAAGTCTGCTGTTGTACTTGGAGGACAACGGCCTCCAGGATGTGAGGCAGCATGGGTTCGTTTCGGGGAAGTCCTGTCAAACCAACCTGATACAATATTATGACTGGGTGACAGGTGAGCTGGATCATGGTCATGTGGTGGATGTTCTTTACTTGGACTTCAGTTTGCCTTCGATTCGGTGCTGCATGGGCGGCTTGGGGGGAAGCCAACTGGTGTAGGGGCAAAAATTATGAACTGGATTACAAGCTTGCCGAGTGGGAGGCTGCAATGGGTGGTGGTGGTGGTGGGAGGGAAAGGCTCAATTCTGAAGCCAGTTTTGTGCAGGGTGCTACAGGGCTCTGTGCTGAGACATGTATTTGTGCTCTTCATATCAGACATGGAACATGGGGTGGTGAGCTAGGTAAGTCTGTTTGCAGATGACACCAAAATGGGAGCGGTGGTGTATAGAGAGGAGGGATGGAAGCAGCTGTAGGGGGATCTAAGCAAGCTAGAGGAGTGGTCAGAGAGGTGGCTGGGGTTCAATGTAAAGAAGTGTAAAGTTATGCACTTTGGGGCAAAGAACCCATGGAGAGAATACTGGCTGGGGGGGGGGGATAAGGATAAGCTGGGCATCACTGAGGAGGAGGAGGAGAAGCAGGACCTAGGGGTAATGGTAACAGGGACCATGAACAACATTGCCCAGCGCAGAAGAGCAGCTGCAAAAGCGAACAAAATGCTGGGGTGCATAGCGAGGAGGTTTTTGTCCAGGTGAAGAGAGGTAATACTGCCCCTCTACAGGTTGCTGGTAAGGCTGCACTTGGGAGTATTGTGTGTAGTTTTGGAGGCCATATCTGAAGCGTGATATCAGGCTATTGGAGGGAGTGCAGAGAAGGGCAACAAAGATGATATGTGGAATGGAGGGGAGAGACTATGAGAGCAGGCTGGGAGACCTCAACATCTACACCCTGGAGGACAGAAGGGACAGGGGGGACATGATAGAGACATTCAAGTATACGTTCATAGGAAAATTAAGAGATTGAGGGTCAAACCCATTTTGATCATGCCACCCTTACCTTGGGTGGTAATTATATTTTGATTCACCCATATATAAATCTCATTTTTGTTTAAATTGGCATACATTTTCACTTTGCACAACCTCTTGTGGAAGGGAATTCCAAATTGGAACTACCCTCTGAGTGAAAAAAACTATTTCTCTTAATGGTCTTGTTTACATTAGCCCTTAATTTCATATTGTGAGATCTTGTTGTACAAACTGAAGGATGCCAATCCATATATATGGATTCAAACAGAACTTTTATCATTTGTTGCCCTATAAATTAAACATAGGTCTCCTCTCACAGAGTGAAATTCAAGAGAATAAAGGTTCAACTTTTTTAATCTATCTTTGTATGAAAGAGAACTCATATTAGTAATGTGTTTAGTGAATCTCCGTTGTACTTTTTCCCCTGGACTGTTTGTCCTGTACTAAATTTGGAGCACAAAAGTATCTGAGGGGAATCAATACAGATAGGGCAGATGGGGTCTTTAAGCTAAGGAGGGGGAGGGACATCAGGGGGCACGGGCTAAGAACAGAGGAGGGTAGATTTAGCATGGAAATGAGGAGACACTATTTCACAGAGAGGGTGGTATCATGTGAATCTGTGAACAGCTTTAAAAGGGCATGGGGCGGGAGCAGAGGAGAGTGAGGGTGGGGAGGTGGGGGCAGTGAGGTGACAAAGGGGAGGGGGGTGAGGCAGCTGCAAACTAGGGGTGCTAGTTGCACACTCGAGCAGACATAGAGGTGGTCTGTTTCTGCTGGCACATTCGTATGTTCGTATGTACGTAAGCTTTTTTTGCCTTGGTAATGACTGTGATCTAGCACCTGACCACGCACTGCTGGCTTTTTAATGCACGATCGGGTGATGTCTCTCAACCAGTTCGGTTACAGGATTTTTCCTTGCCATTTTATAAAGTAGGTTATACTGTAGCTTTCAATACTGAACAAACTCAAATGAAGACCCTGCCCCTCTGCACCATACTAAGTGCTCCAGCTACTCACTGTGAATTGGCCATTGGCTGTAGCAATGTAGATGGTGTACTGCTTTTCACTGGCTGTGTCCATGTTGATCTGGTTCGTGTCTCCTTTATTCCGCAACTCCTCCAGAGCTAGCCTCACTGCCAGGTATTTAGATAAATGGTCGACTGTGGCATTACCTGAGGTCTTTATGTACCTGAAACAATGGTAAGTTTATTCAACTCCTCCAACAGAAACAATTTAAAACCAAAGGCATACTTTTAGCTTTTTAAGAGACAAGAGTTGCTGCCACATTTCAATCTACACTTCAGGTTCCTGTGCAGAAATGTACAAAACAATTTGGACAACTGTAGTATAATTACTGGTTGAGTAGTTTATCAACAGTGAATGATCACTTTTTTTAAACTCTGTAGTAGCCAGTCCTTATTATAGTACACAGAAAACCATGCTATTATGGTCACCATAATATGTGGTTTCCTGTGTATTATCATTTGTAAATAACAGTTCTTTGACTCTGAAAACTGCATAGAACCCTTTAGAATATAACTAAAATATTGCTCTGTTAAAGAGCACCTATCATGCTCTTCTTGGAAGCCCTCCCAAGCGCCCCAGTGGTAGCCTTACCCTGCTACAGCTGAATGGGCATATATGCTTACATTTTTATTTGATGGCCTGTTAGTATGGGAGGAGATCATCCCTTCCCTTTCCCGGTATGAATGCACTGCCCCTGTCGTGCTCCACGTTTTGTGATGTCAGAGTTTGGAGAGCGCGGGGCATGCTCCATAGAAAGTAATAGCCGTGACGTTATTACACATTGTTTTTAGAATGTTAGCGGTCCGTTTGATTCAAGTCAAAGCTGTCGCTCGACTAACAAGGTCCTTGTTAGTCGAGTGGTGGCTCTAACTTTAATCAAACAGACCACTTACGTACTAAAATAGTGTGTAAAAAGATGCAGCTATTGCTTTCTGTGGAGCACACCCCCGCGCTCATACCAGGAAGGGGAAGGGATGGCGAGGCACGGCTCCTTGGCACCAATTTAAGATCCTTTCCCTGCTAATAGGCCGACAAATAAAAGTTCCAACATATGCCCATTCAGCTATTGCAGGGTAAGGCTACCACTGGGGCTTGTCTGGGAAAATTATTGAAAGTTCTCTTTAAACAGAATGCTCCTGATCCTTACCCCATGGTTTGTGTAAACAGCCAGCATGAGCTACACTACAACTGGCACTGTGAACTCCCAGCCCGAGCTGCAGCCCTGGAACGGCACCACTTTTAAAAATGATCCCGGACGGTCTGTTTCGGCTGCAGGTGAACCAGCAATTATATAAAATAAAATAATGAACAAACTCGTTTTTCTCATGGTCCCTTGATGTGTGATGCCAATTTAAACCCCTCAAGCTTTGCTCTTGCGGTTTAAGGTGCAACACACACCTTAGTGTGTGAAAAAAATCATAATACACAGCTTCCCATACATTGTTCTGTATTTAAAATGATTTTCCAGAATCCATAAAAACTTTTTTAAGATGTCATCTTCCACTGCTATTCAGCTTAAAGTAATTTTCTGGTTTTCTGCAAAACCCTGACAGCTGGCATTAACAGGAATCAAATTTCATTACACTTTCACAAAACACTGAATTTCTGGGTATTTTATTCTTTATTATGGATTGAGGGAGTGCTCCTGGCCAATCGAAGCACTTCTTTCCTCTGCGCACAAGAAACTCTTATTCTGGGTAGAGTGTCTCACATGCAGCTGCCAGGAAATGGACCCGTTCAAGACAAGCTTTTTTTTTTTTAATTTTAATATATTATGGATCAACCTTGATCCATAATATATGAATGCTGCCGCCAAGACCACTGTTATAGTTGTAGGAGTGGTCTCACTTATACCCTTAGGGAAGCAGAACTGCTTACCTTTGGTTTGCTGTTTTCATACCCTAAGAATGCGCACGAGGCCACTCTCACAACCGCAAAAGTAGTCTTGGCAGCAGTATTTACATACACTACTAAAGACATTTGCAGGAAATCAGGCTGTATCCCACCGAGACTTCATCTGGTCTTGGTGCTTCTCCCTGCCTTGAAGTCATGATCCTCTACAGGGGAAGTCCAACCTTTTGCTATGGAAATGCCCAAATCAACAAAGCCCAGCCAATTTGGTCAAGCCAAGCACATGCCAATTCCAAGTCTACCCCTTGCAGGGTTTTTAGAATCCTGAAGGGGTGAAGACCTTTGGCTGCCCTACCTCCATCCCACCCCTTGATCCACTAGCTGACCTATGCTCGTACCCTGTGACTGTACAGATTTACATTAATTGGTTGGTTCTAGCACTTTCCTTGCAAAGTTTCCATCATGGATATATATAAGACAAAGAACCTCTGTGCGCAAGCACTGAGGCAATGGTTACCCCCAAAGGGCATTTGGCTGGGAAGCTAAGTTTCAAAGAAATACAAAATCACAACTGCCCCACAATGCAAAGCATCATGGGCTGCATATGCAAATCACCACAGAATATTATGCTGGTTATATACAGATATTATGCTGGAAATATATAGTTTAGCATGTTGTGTGTATTGTGATTTAATTTCACTGTAACGTAATTGTATATGTTAAAGCATAAGGTTTGTTTGTACTGTATATCTGGAAATGTATAGACTGCTCTACGTGTGTATATATGATTTGGCTCCCTGTAAATTAATTGATTATGTTTTAAGTGTAAGATGTATATTAACTGTATATAATGAACTGTATAAAAAAGCTGATTGGCTGAGAGGTTTTTGAAGCTGTGATGATATCGGAGTACATACGCACGGCTTCAAAAAACCTCCGGCCAGCATCCTCCTCACTTGCACCTATCTCCTCCAACTGCAATGCTTCTCCTGTCCCTCAGTACAGCAAAAAGCGTACTGCGAGGAGCAGTGAGTGAGTCAGGTGGCTGTTGAAAACAGAAACACAGCCCTGCATACAGTATGAACCTGCCGAAGACTGCGGCGTCCAGAAAACCACTATACTGTGCACCAACACAGAAACTGCCACTGACTGCAGCATACACACCACTCGCCTCTCTCTCCTGCAGTCACCCTGATCCACATAAAGCAACAGGGAAACTGCAGCTGACTGCGGCATACACAAACCAACCTGGTCTCGTGCCAAATGAAACTGCCATCACCCCAATCCACATCAAGCAACGGCTGCTCACTCAATGGTCCCGTTCAGCCTAAAACAAAGCAACAGCAGCCCCACCACTCCTAGATCACATCCATTTAAGGTGGAATTAACCACTTAAGTGCACAGCTCAGGTTTGTTTTAAAAATCGTCTTGCCCGCTCCAAACACTGACCACTACTTCTCACCACCTGTACAGCCACAAACAGCGCTACTTCTGGCCACCTCTACTATCAACCACAAACTGCACCAGGGACTTTTTTTTTAAATGTACATCTACACCCCCCAAAAAATAATTACCTTTTACTTTTAAACCTTTTTTTTTTTATTTACTTAGCAAGTGGATCCAGTTCATAATAGCAATAATGCACGGCATGGGGTGTGGTATATCATGGGATATTGTCACTCTCGGACATTGGACACACTCGGCCTGCGGCCTCATGCCCAACCACCCATCGCGTGACGATATCCCATGATATACCACACCCTGTCATGCATTACTGCTTAATTCTTAACTGTTTCCCAACTGGATGGCATGTACTGTATTTTCTGGATCCACTAACGTACTTGTTACGTTTCTTGCATTCTCCCACCTATGTATCCCTTCCCCCCAGGATGCAGTTGGAAATGAGCTATTGCAGCTCAGTATGTCCTTCCTGGTGAAACCTTTTCAAATAAATAAATAAATAATGACTCTGATCTCACAAGGAGAGGACCGTAACTTCAAGGCAAGGATAGCATCAAGAACAGATAAAAGTATAAAGGGCTAAGAGCCTGTTTTCATGCTAAATGTCTTAGTGTGTCATTGAGGCACAGATCAGGAAGCATAGAAAAAAACAGGAGCAGTTGTAGAATTCACCCAAAATATTTATTTACAGTAGCAGTAACATAAAAAACAAAACAAAAAAAAAACTTGTTCAGAATAACTATGTACAGAGGAGAAATGCAGTAGTTTCTTCTTTCAGTCTCTGTGTCCCTTTTTCTTCTAAACTTTCTTGCAGCAATTGCAGCTCATCTCCCTTGTAAGTCATTCCACCCCCATTCTAAACAAGCATCCTGTTTCTTCTAAGTTTCAGGCAGGAGCTGCTAGAACACAGTGTGCTTGCTGAGGCCCCTTATGCACAGCTTTTGCAAAAGGCTCAAAGATTTGCACTAAGGTAACCTCTAGTTTCCAACAGCTTTTTGCAGTCATCTCAAACCACAATTACATACATTTCAACAGTAATGCCATAAATTTACCTTAAACAAAAGGGATCCCAATATCAATTACATTTCCATACAATGATTTGCACATTTTTTTTATATTATCCGATATGTAAGGGAGGAAAAACAGACAGCAAGAGAAAACTCAGAGACAGTGAGAGGCAAAGAACTGCGGGCCTGTCAGGCTGATCAAGTCCGAAGTCTCACAGGAAAATTTGGTTGCGCAAGCAGACAGAGAAGAGACAGAAAAGGAAAGATCCTTGCATTTAAACACTTTCTACATAACAACTGGGATTGGGTCCTATTCTACTCTGTCACATACACCCCCCTCCTTAAGAAGGAACCTGTTTTATTAAACAGGTTTCCAAAACTTTTTATTCTCTAATAACATTTGCTGCTTTCAGAAATTAAGCACATGTACATTATCAGGTTTTATATAACAGTACAGCAAACAGTAAAGTTCAAACCCATACATTTGTTTCAACCTTCAGAATCCTCAATTCCTGATCCATATCTTGACAAAAAATCAGCATTGCTATTCTCTTTACCACATTTGTGTATCACAGTGAATTTAAATGGCTGTAGTGCCAGATACCACCATGTGATTCTGGAATTTTTATCTTTCATCTGGTTAAGCCAACAGAGAGGATTGTGATCTGTTACAAGAACAAAATCTGTTCCTAGCAAATAAAACTTCAGGGACTTCATGGCCCACTTTGCTGCTAAACATTCCTTTCCTATAGTGGAGTACCTTTTCTCTCTGTCATGCAACTTCCTACTTATGTACAGAAAAGGATGTTCTGTCTCACCTACATTTTGACTTAGGACAGCACCTAGGCCTACCTTGGATGCATCTGTTTGTAACAGAAATGGTTCCTCAAAGTCTAGGCTTCTTAAAACAGGGAATGAACATAATGCAGCCTTTATGGCTTGAAAAGCTTCATCCCATTTCTAATAAATACCATCTGTCTTTGAGGCACAGGTCAGAAAGCATAGGAAAAACCAGGAGCAGTTGTAGAATTCACCAACAATATTTATTTACAGTAGCAGTAACATACAAAAATAAACTTGTTCAGAATAACTATGTACAGAGGAGAAATGCAGTCGTTTTTTCTTTCAGTCTCTGTGTCCCTTTTTCTTCTAAACTTTCTTGCAGCAATTGCAGCTCAGCTCCCTTATAAGTCCTTCCACCCCCATTCTAAACAAGCATCCTGTTTCTTCTAAGTTTCAGGCAGGAGCTGCTAGAATACAGTGTGCTTGCTGAGACCTCTTTTGCACAGCTTTTCCAAAAGGCTCAAAGATTTGCACTAAGGTAACCTCTAGTTTCCAACAGCTTTTTGCGGTCATCTCAAACCACAATTATATACATTTCAACAGTAAAGCCATATATTTTTCTTAAACAAAAGGGATCCCAATATCAGTTACGTTTCCATACAATGATTTGCACATATTTTTTATATTAGCTGATATGCAAGGGAGGAAAAACAGACAGCAAGAGAAAACTGAGAGACAGTGAGAGGCAAAGAACTGCGAGCCTGTTTGGTTTATCAAGTCCGACGTCTCACAGGAAAATTTGGTTGCGCAACCAGACAGAGAAGAGACAGAAAAGGAAAGATCCTTGCATTTAAACACTTTCTCCATAACAGCGGAGACAGGGTCCTATTCTACCCTGTCACCCTTAGTAATAAAAAACTGAATGTCCAGATATTTAAATTTAGGGGGCATTTTGCAGCCGATCACTGCTGACGCCAACTGTCAATGTTTTGCTGGATTTTAGAAAAACGGTTTCAATTTCATGCAGATGTACTCATCAGTAAAGCATGATGGCAGACTAATACAGAAAATTAACTAAATACAAGTTACATTTTGCCTGATTATATATTAAAAAGTTTTCCTGGATACCAGAAAATTACTTTAAGATTGAAAACTTAAAGCCGCTGTTCTGATATTAAGGATCCTGACACCATGTGGGTGACTTGGGCAACTTTTATCAGGGCCCAGATACTCTGTTTACCCCTTTTCACCCTTCCCTTCAGCTACTCACACCCTACATTACAGCATGCAGCAGCCTCGGCTGCAGGGAGCTCAGGTGGTGTACTCAGAGACCTTTGCCAAGTCCCCCTCATCACTACGTGCTGGAGAAAAGCCTACCATAGTCCTCCTTCCCCAGAGGACGAACAAATCCTTTTTTGTGGTGCACCCACCCTTTGCCAGCACAATGAATGCAGGATCATGGATTTTCCCCATGGCCCCAACCAGTCCACCAAACACCAACCACCCCAGTCCCATCATCCCAATTTTCCTCCAGGACTTACCTTTGCACGAAGCAGTGCGGCCTTGGTGTTCTTCACTTGCAAGGCTACTGGGTAGCTGAATGACAAAGGCCACTCAAGAGTCCCTCATGCTCCCTGTTTTCTTTGGTGCCCCAAGGAATGTACATGTAATGCCGCCCAGATGCTCCCACGCATGCTTCTGTATGTGGGATGTCCGAAGTCACCACTCCCCCTACCTGAGTTGTCCTTGCTGCCTTACCCCCAGCCTACACTAGGGACCAGGCAAATACTGGACACTATGACTCTTCCCTCCCTGGAAGACTGGGTGAGACAGGTGATGGTGTAGCTGGAGGATCCAGGGAGCAGAGAGAATGCCGACTACCTTTGCAATGGTAGATCTGTGTGCACCAGCTTGCCACCCTTGCCATCAACATTCACGGAGGAGAAACCCATTGAGAAAAACAGCCAGCATGATGATACCCAGTATTCTCGAACCTCACACCACTACCTGATGCCCCACCTGGTCTCCAGAGGAGGACGCTGATCAGAAGTATCTACTGTGGGGGGGGGGGGGCTATGGAGGCTCAAGGGTCACAGGTAAGGCAATGTTTGGGCTAGGATATTGCAGAAGTTGGAAGAGGGCACAGGCACAAAATGTGAATTATAAAAAAAGACAAACAGCATAACAGCAGCATGTTTTACTTGCTAAGATCACACTCATTTCAGCTTTTACTGTAGTCCAGAGTGCCAAAAATCGTAGTCACGTCTGGCAGCCATGTCGTTTCTAGAAGATCAAAGATTCTGCGATGGTGGCTATTTCCTGCACCTGTACAGGGTGGGCACCCCAACTTCTTAGCCACATGGCTACTTTTTTTCAAACATATCTTATTCCGCTGGTCTCAGGCAGAACCTCCTACCAATGCCCAGTTCCCACTCGCTGAGGTTCCAACAACAGCTTTCTCAGGGCCCCACAGCCCACCCATATCACACTATTGTGCTGCCCCTTGGCTCAACCGCCTTCAGCCACTTTGAAATTTCTACCTCGCTAAGTATCTGGCCATCCACAGTGGAGGTGAAGACCTGAGGTTATCTCCTGAGAGGCAGTGATAGGGAACCTGGCTTGAGCATGGCAGGTAGGTAGGGGCTTCATCTGCCCAACCTGCAACATTTTTTCATCTCTAACCTCCCCCTGGAGTGTGCTTACATCATTGGGAGCTAGCATGCCTGAGGAACCCGACTGACAGCTGCTTGCTCCAACATCAGCCTGCTGATGCTATCCACTGCACCACTATCTGGGTCACCCAGGTGGTGGTAGAGCAGTGGACAGTCGAGTCCCCACCCCCTGGAGAAGGAGCACATCTGCTGGGATGTTCAATCCCCCTCCACCCTCCAATGGCCCGGGCTTGTTCCCAAACCTGATTAATCAGCATCACAAGAGGTAGCGTTACTGCTGTGTTGGTGGGCCAACTGCTTCCATATGGCAACCTAAGCATCATTTTAAGTTGCCTTTTCTTTTTTTCCCCCCAGTTATGAAGATGGATCTGTGTTAAACATAAAATCCCTGAATGCATCTAGCCATAAATGTTATTTATTATTGTTTCCAACTGTATCTTGAGTACAGTGTACAGTTCGGGTTACCATTCAAAAAAGAGCCACATAAACAGTGGACTGTATGGACGATTTAGACTATGAAGACAGAGTACCTGACCTGGGGTTGTTAACATCAGAGGCCATAAGTGAGCAATAAAGCAGGGACTGTCATCAATTTCACGCATTCATTTCAAAACATTCATGTCTATGGATCGACCTCCAGGTCGCACTTGGAAACTCAATGTGCCTCCCAGTTACCAATTTTCAACTAAATAAATAAATAAATAAATTTATGCAACAGGGGTCAGGATAAAAACTGTAGAATAAAACCATTTATCTTCGCTACTATGGTAATAAATGGATTTATCCACATAGTAACTACATCATCGCCCATTTATCCACACAGTAACTACATCAGTAGCTCATTTATCTACACAGTTCTCTTCAGAATTCATTTAGAATGTTCGGCCTCAGAAGCAGTACTAACCATATTTAAATGTCAATAACTTAAAAATGAAAAAAGATAATATGGTACTGTGAGCACGAAAATTGTTCAGCACAAAATTATCTACAAAATGAATAATGTTTCATTTATATAAACCCTGTATATTGTATATGGTTAGCAAGAAAACAGAAGAAAATGTAATTTTTGTTCACTTTTGACAAACAAATATAAATAACTTTAAAACAAAAATGATAGCATGGTACTGTGAGCACGAAAAATGTTCAGCTCAAAATATCTACAAAATGAGTGGTGTTTCATTTATAGATACCATTTTGTTTTTAAAATGAGCAAAACAGCATAAAATTCAATTTTCTTTTGCTTTTTGACAAATTATTTACACCTACCAAAATCAAAATGTTCACATACATCTAAACCTGTTGCATAAATGGAATATACAGTGGTTCAGTGTGTGATAGTGCATTTATTTTTACAGTTTCCAGTGACCTCTCGTAACTCTCACTCGTGCCTTCGGCACTCGTGAGGTTACTTGAGGTCACTGGAAACTGTAGAAGATAAATGCATTATCACACACTGAACTGCTGCATATCCCTTATTAATGTCTATAAATTAAGTCTAGTTACAGAGCTCCAGAAAACTTTTTAAAATAATTTTCAGATCAAATTCAACTTAAGTATCAATAATCTTCTATTCTGTTTTTTTTTACTTTCTATTTTTTTCTCCTATCTCTCTTCACCAGATGCCACGTATTGCTTCTACTTGCCCAAGCACTTCTGCCCGCTGTAGGAGTCCTCCCATATTCAAACCTGCCACCAGCCTCTGCTCAGTATCCGCTCTGGACACCCCAAACATAACCCACAGCTTGTACCCTGTGGGTGGGTCTCCCCGGTTCCCCAAGCCAGAAGAAAAATACATCACTCGATGGTCGAGGCCTGGGAGAGGGAGCTGGCGAGGTACAGGAGGAGTAGGAAGGATTCTACTGTGGTGTAGGGGCAGGCAGCTTCATCTGCCTGGTGCTGCTGGGGTATTCCCCCCCAAGCCCTCCCTTATCCATCTTCAGGGTGTGGTCCTGACAAGTGACCCAGCAGAGCGCCTATCAGGGCCATCAGAAAGGTGGGTGAGCCCCGTCCAAACTCCAGAACTCCTGTGCCGGCCCCACTCTGGCTATGTGATGCCTCTGTGTCACTCTCTAGGCGAGCAGGTGCATGACAATGTAAGGCCACTCCAGATGGACCACTTACTCCTTCCCACATGACATGCCTTCCCCCTGGGCCACCATGGGGCAGTCGTGTAGTGGATGAGGTGCCCTCCCTCCCTGACACAGGAGGCATCCAGGCAGACACCATAACCTCACCTCACCGGTCAGCACCAGACATCCTGGACTTGGTGTGAGAACCTGGGTAGTCTGGATGACAAGCCATAGCTCTACCTTTGCGCTAGCTGGCTGACGGCCTCATTTTTTGTATTTATCTCTATATGTTTGCGGTGGACAGTTGCATACAAAACAGGATCTGTGTCCTCTGGTATTCCTGCTTTAACCTCCCATGAAGTCACAATCCTCCAACAGGTCAGATGCTATGAAGATCAATGCAGGGCACCGAACAGATACTCACTGGAGGCCAGAATGGAGAGGGGTGATATGACAGAGACCTTTAAATTCCTGAAAGGAATGAACAAAGTAAACTGCGAGAAATTATTCAGATGGAATGATGGGTCAAAAACAAAGGAGCATGTGTGGAAACTGGGGGAGTCAAGAGGGATGCGAGAAAGGAAAAATTCCTTCATACTTACCGTAATTTCTTTTTCTTTGTAAAACTTGTTTATGGATTATCCATTATATAAGAAAAGTACATATACATAAAGCATGCAATGCAGAAAATACAGGCAGCAGGCAAACGTCTGTTCAATAAGATATGTAGAATGACTGAAAAACTTCACTTGCTCAGATAATAACTTATGGACCCAGAAAAGTGTCAGAAGTAAGTAGTCCAGGAAAGTAATGTCATAGGAGAATGACAGAAGGCATCCTTTGGATGGCAGAGAAAGGGGAGATATTGCTGATGGGGGACCTGAATATGCCAAATGTTAACTGGAGCACCTTTGCTACAGCCACATCCAAGAGCAGGGCCATTCTCGATGCCCTGCAAGGGGCATGCCTCAGATACTTTTGGAACCCACTCGGAAGGGAGCAATCTTGGACCTGATACTCTCAAATGGGGATGGAGAGAGGATCTCCAATCTTGAAGTGGGTAGCCATCTGGGAACAAGTGACCACCAAACAGTGTGGTTCACGATAAACTTAGCTGTAGAGTCAAGCCATACAAAAGTGAAGGTTCTGGACTTCAGGAGGGCTGATTTTGTCAAAATGGGAGAGTGCCTCAGAAAAGCACTAGCAAACAGGCAAGAAGGTGGGGTGGAGCAACAATGGGGAAGCATCAAAACCGCCATCAGAGGCAACAAGCCTTTGTGTGAAGCAAATAAACAAATCAAAATGAAAGAAAAAAACACTATGGTTCTCAAAAGAAGTGGTGGGGAAGGTAAGGGAGAAAAAGATAGCATTCAGGAAGTATAGAAGCACAGAAAGAGCAGGACAGAGAATTGTACCAGTTAAAGCAGAAGGAAGCGGGGAAGGCAGTCAGAATAGCAAAGGCCCAAACCGAGCAAAAGATAGCTAACTCAGTTAAGAAGGAGGATAAAACCTTTTATAGGTACATAAGGGAGCAAAGAAAGACTAAGGCAGGGATACTGAGGCTGAATAAAGAGGAAGGTGGTTGGGCAGAGAACGACAGTAAAAACAGGGATACTGAACGGGTTCTTCTTCTCAGTATTCACAATGGAAAAGCAGGGCGAGATACCTAATCCAGTCAATAGAAGCACTCTGGATAGGGCGGTTGATATTAGTCCTTCCAGAGAAGAAAGGGTTCTGAAAGAACTCTTAAAACTGAAGGTGGATAAAGCAATGGGGCCTGATAGGGATTCACCCCAGAATTCTAAAAGAACTAAGGGAAGAACTAGTAACACCAATGACTACCCTTTTTAATAAATCATGGGAGGATGGTGTGGTACCTAAGGACTGTGGATGCAATTCCCCTTCACAAAAGTAGGAGCAAGACAGAGGCAGGAAACTACAGACCTGTCAGTTTGACCTCAGTGGTAGGAGAAATGATGGAATCACTTCTGAAGGAAAGAATTGTTGAGTACCTAGAGGCCAGTGGGGCACAGGACCCAAGGCAGCATGGATTCACAGCAGGAAGGTCATGTCAGACAAATCTAATTGATTTCTTTGACTGGGTGACCAAAGTAGTAGACCGGGGAGGGGCTGTGGACATGGCCTACCTAGACTTTAGCAAGGCATTTGACACAGTCCTGCACAAAAGATTAATAAAATTAGCCAGCCTGGGAGTGGGTCCCAGGGTGGTAGCCTGGGTAAAACACTGGCTGGACAACAGGACACAGTGGGTAATAGTAAATGGAGTCCACAGTGAAGAAAGGGGTTACTAGTGGGGTGCCGCAGGGTTCAGTACTGGGGCCGGTTCTTTTTAATGTCTTTATAAGTGACATTGCAGAGGGACTGGAAGGGAAAGTATGTCTCTTTGCAGATGACACAAAGATCTGCAACAGGGTTGATACGCAAGGTGGGGTGGAAAGGATGAAAAGGGACTTGGCAAGGTTGGAGGAATGGTCAAATGTATGGCAGCTGAGATTCAACGCAAAGAAGTGCAAAGTAATGCACCTGGGAAACACCAAGGGAAGAGTACACAATGGGGGTGAGATACTGACAACAACAAAAATGGAGAGGGACCTGGGGTAGTCATATCAGATGACCTAAAGGTGGGCCAGCAATGTAAGAAGGCAGTAAGGAGGGCTGGGGGGATACTGGGATGCACAGGGAGAGGCATCACCAGTAGAAAACAGGAAGTTGTTGGCTCTTGGTACAGACAGTTGGTAAGACCACATCTGGAGTACTGTGTGCAGTTCAGGAGACCCCATCTCCGCAAAGACATAGACAGGGTGGAGGCTGTCCAGAGGACGGCAACCAAAATGGTGCAGGGTCTGCACCAGAAGACATATGAAGAAAGACTAAAGGAGCTTAAGATGTATAGTCTCAAGGAAAGGAGGGAGAGGGGGAACATGATAGAAAATTTCAAATACCTCAAGGGAATCAACAAAGTCCAAGAGGGTAGCATCTTTCAGAAAAAGAGATGTGCAAGAACAAGGGGGCACAATTTGAAGATAGAGGGGATGGCTCAGAGGTAATGTGAGGAAGTATTTCTTCACAGAGAGGGTTGTAGATGCATGGAACGGCCTTACTGAGGAGGTCGTAGAGTCAGAAACAGTGAGGGAATTCAAGAATGCATGGGACAGACATAAGGCAATTCAACTGGGGGGCAGGAGGAAGCAGGCTGTTGGTTAACTAGGATCTGCAGCTTATCCATTAGGTAGGGAAATGGGCAGACTAGGTGAGCCAAGCGGGTCCTTATCTGCCATCAAATTCTATGTTTCTATGTTACTCAGAGAACAGGAAACAGTCACTACAGGCAGGTTTGCCAACACTCTCCCCTTCACACAGCTATGGAAATAGTGGGGGAGGCAGTGCACTTGTAAGTAGAGCACAAACCTGGAAATGAGACTGTCTGAGCTCAATCAAGCTAAAATTTAAACCTTGCACACCAAGGGTGCAAATCGTACCTCGTGCAGGTAGACAAATGGTAACAAAAGGAATGTAATACAAAGTTCACAAACGGAGCGGTGTATCAGAGTACACCTCAGCAATTAACTGTGCTCCGTTATGATAGAAAATGTACTACACAGGCTTTCATAAACAGGAAATACAAACAGAATGATATAACAGGAGTCATGAGCCTGAAGAAGGAGCAAAGTACGAGAAGTCAGTGGCAGAGCTTAAACTTAGCACAGTGCCACAGTAAGTAAGCCTAATTAGGTAAAATTATTTATTTATTTAAAAGTTATACCAGGAAAGCATACTGAGTGGACTACCACTCGATTCCAGATGCGTCCTGGGGGAAGGAAACATGGGAGGATACATGAAATAACATGGAACCACCAACAGTAATACACATATAATAAACCAGACAGTGGGTAGGTTTTAGAGTGACCTGAAATAATACAATAGCATCAATGAGCAACTCTGAGCATGTCAAGAGCTGTACAGTTGACAGTCTATCTAAAAATCGTCAGCGAATGCCGGCTACGCTAGACTAAGTGTGGACAGTGCTGGGGGAGCAAGGAAGGGCTGAAATGATTATTCACAGCAGCAAGGGGTGAAGAAGTGTGATTTGAGGAGAGGGTTGAGGTGGTGGGTGGAGGAGGCTTGCCAAATGTAAGAGGGGAGAGAGTTCCACAGGTTTGGCAAGCGACATTCAAATGCTGCCTGACCTGCTGCTGTGGACATGTGAGGAACAGACCGGGATCGTGAGTCGTGGTTTCTAAGTGAGTACACTGGGCAAGGAGTGGGAGTAAGGGATGAGGCGAGGTACGGAGGCAGGGACTTATACCAGAATTTGGCTGTGAGGCTGGAGCAGTGGGACAATGTCCGCTCTTGAAGTGAAGGGAGATTCAGTTGTTGATAAAGGGAGCAGTGGCTGGTAGATGGTGGGCAGTCTAGGGCAAAACGACAAAAGCAGTGGAACAGAGGTCCAGTCTGTCCAGGGTGGTCTTGGGGGCTGCACTATAGACTACATTGCCATAATCGAGAATGGGGAGGATCATTTTCTGTATAACTGCATGTCGCGCTGGTACAGTAATGCTTCCCCGATTGCGATAAAGAGACCCCAGCTTGGGATGCAGTTTTTTTATGTAGGGCATCTATATGCACTGAAAAATCGAGGTTCTGGTCAAGCCAGACCCCAAGGTATCTGAAGGAAGTACAGAGCTCAAATGTAGCCCCTTCAAGGGTGTGGAAGGAGGGGGTGGAGGGGAGTCGACCTGACCTTTGTCTGGAGCTGAAGGTCATGAAGACCCTTTTTTTGGTGTTTAGGAATAGTTACTTTGATCGGAACCAGAGCTGTATGGTATTGAAGTCCTTCTGGAGAAGGGACAGCACTGCAGAGGTGTCCCTTCTCCAAATCCCAAGATTGATCAGTCAGGAGATCGATCCACAGCAGAACCCTGAGCCTCAGATAGTGCTGAAGATAATCAGTTTGTCCAGGTAACAAGACACAGCAGTGGGCTCAGTAAAGAAATGTAGCTTCTGATTATGGGTGACTTGAAGGTGTGCAAGAAAAAGTAACTGGGTCGCCATCCCTCGTTTACTGTTTATTGATAAATATCAGATAACACCTTTGAGTCAAAGACTCCTTTACAAAGGTTCCACATCGTACATAAGACAGAGACAACCATGACAAAAGTAACAACTAACATAATAATTAAAGACAATGGTTGCAGAATGGTTGCAAATGAATACAGAAAATACAAAATAGCAGCAGGGAATACATTGTAACCGAGAGCTGTTAACATGGTACAAAGTGCATAGGTTACAGGTACAAGCATATCATTTTAGGGCGATGGCGCCAACCATGCCCAGGAGTTCTTTGTTAGCCAAGGCAGGACATTGGGGTCCACTGTCATGGTATAGGCATGCCCAGGGGCGGCGGACCAGTGTTAGGTCCATGGTCAAGGGAGGAGGGGGGAAGGTGGTAGAAATAGAAGGTCAGGTTTAGGGGTAATCACATACTGATCCCTGGGTGATAAGGTCCCTTAGTTGGGACTTGAACCGACCAAGTTTTGGTTTAGTGAGGAGGGAATTTGGGAGTGAGTTGAGCCAGGATGGAGCCAAGAATGACTTTTTAATTAGCTGGAGCTTTTTCTTCCGCTCTTGAGTTTGCAAGGAGAGATCTGTGAAGCAGTGGCGGAGGCAGGTTTGGGAGCATTTGGGAGCTGGGGGGGTGCTATTCAGTCAACCATGGGCTCCACAATGGGAGCTAAACAGTGACTAATGATGGTGGTGGCGCACCACTACTCACACTGGGGCAGCCAGGAGGGGTGACCCCCCCCAGCCCTCCCCACTAGCTCCGCCATTCCTGGGAAGAAACCCAGCTTACTGCCTTCCCATACTATGTCATCCAGGCAGCGGGCTACCTGCATCAGTGGTATTCGAGCCTCCAGTGTAGAAAGAGTAGCAATGACCGTGAGAAGACACTTTCCTGCACTGACCTGAGAGCGGGAACAAAGAGGGATAACAAACGCCTGGACAACGCTGACCCCTGATTCCCTCAGAAGTAGGGCTAAGTCCTCAAATATCATTTTGTTCAAATTAGCCAATTTATCCACTCAGCCTGCCAGTCGAGGAGGGTAGCCTACTACGCTTACATTTCACTGTCTCAGGCCGTTTTCAAGAGTCTTGGTCTTGGCCCTTAAAAAAATCCACGTCTCGGACATCTGAAGCTGTATTAAGATCAGTGACGGCAGTTTTATTTTCAGTTATTTTGCCATCGAGATCTAGGGAGTTTTTACTCTAACGAGACTAGCCACTTGCTGGTCTCATCCTCTGTCTCCTGCAGTTTGGTAAGGAGAGGTAGGACTGGGAAGAAATCTGGGCAGGAAGACATAAAGAGCCTGCTTGATTTAGCTGACACACTTGTGTCGGGGGGGGGCAGAATAAGTTTCCAGCCCCCGTGCTGACTGCTGCTGCTGCTGTCGTTTCGGGCCCATAATGATCACTACATAAGGAGCAATCAAGAGCTGTATTTAAGTTATCCAACAAGGCAAAATATTAAGGTGAATAAAATAAAAAGATTTCGAGCACTACGCTGAGCTATAGAAAAGGCATCCACCATCTTGTCTGCTCCACAGCATCCCCCACTGTAATTTCCTTTCCTGTTAGCTCCAATGTTGTCAGTGGAGAGTTAATACATATATATAATACATATGAGTAATGAGCACACCCACTGAGGCAGTGGTACAGCCTGAGCTGTCAATCAATATAGAGCCCTGGGCACATGCGGATTACAAGAAAGAACAGGTACGTACTTACCATAACAGTATATCTTCAAGAGAATTTCTTTCATCAGGCCACACCTATGGCACATATAGCCGCCAGGCACTAAGATCACACGGAAAGTTGCAAGCAGCCAGCCAGGGGCCACCTACGATGACATCGGACATCAGCATGTACATAAATGTGGGTGGCCCCTCCTTTCCTCAGTTCTCCGCTGGAGATCATGCTTGGAGGACCTCCCTGTAGGGAGCCAGGAGCGAACCCAGCACTCCACAAACTAGGTGAGGCAGAAGGCTGGAAAATGTAACAATGGAGACAGGAGTACAAAAGACCAATGTTGCAGGCACCCCCCAAAAAAAAGGGGGAAGGAGGGTGGGACGGCATGGCCTGATTAAAGAGATTCTCTCATAGATCTACTGTTACAGTAAGTAGGTAACTTTTCTATTTTCTTTGAGGATATCTCTTTCATCAGGCCACATCTATGGAATGAGTCCTAAGCAGTATTCAGAGCTAACAGTCTGGGCAGCTGGAGCCTCAAGGCTTCTGAAAGTAGGCCTTGTAGTACAGCTGGGCCAAATCCAGCTTGACTGTGAGAAACAATGCCCAGACCATAGTGCTCAGTGAAGGTGCAGACAGTACTCCAGGTAGCAGCTGCACAAACCTCTGCAGCGGATACATTCCCAAAACAAGCAACAGAAGTGACTGTGCCTCTAGTGGAATGACCACTGACCACACCAGGAAGTTCCTTACCGTACTTCCTGTAACAAAAAGTGATACAGTTTGCTAGCCACTTGGACAAGCACTGTTTAGAAACTGGGGCACCCTTTTTCCCAGGGGCAAACAAAACAAAAAACTGCAGGGATTTCCTGCAGTCTTTTGTATGGTGTGTATAGTACCTGAGTATTCTGTGCACATCTAGAGTATGTAGCAATACTTTCCCTGGATTGGCATACTCTGGATAATACACTGGCAGGTGGATGGTTTGCTTTAATGCAAAATCAGACACCACCTTCGAAAGAAACTTAGTATTCGTACGCAATGACACCGTGTCTTTGAGGAAAACCAAATAAGGAGGTTCACACATTAGAGCCTGCAGCTCTGAAATCCTTCGAGCAGAAGTGACTGCAACCAAACAGAACACTTTCCAAAAGAGAAGGCGTAAGCCATAAGTTGCAGTTGGCTCAAAAGGAGCGAAGGTAAGCTTTTCCAAGATAAAATTCAGGTTCCAAGCCGTAACTGGGTTTAGGATAGGAGGCTTTAGATGCGGACACCTCCAACTTGAGCCACCGTATGGCCATCTGTAGGCACATGGAAAGCTTAAATGGCAGCCAGGCGCACTTTGACAGAGGAATGCTGCAGGCCTGAATCTGATAAGGACACCGGATATTCTCGCACCTGATTTACTAGACAGGTAAAAGGATCTAGGTGGTGAGAAATGTCCCATAAAACAAACAGCTTTTACTTCATGGAGTAAGTATTCCTGGTGGCCGGTTTTCTAGCAGCCACCAGAATGTCTGCCACTGTTTATGACACCCCAAATCATGCTATGGCCATGTCTTCAGAAGGCATGCATGCAGATGGAGAGACTTCAGTTCTGTACGGGGTCCACTAGGGAATCCGCATATGCAGCCTGGCCACTGGTACTATGATAATGTCCGCGGCCACGAGTCCCAGCAGGTACAGGAATGTCACTGCTGAGACATAACAGCGGTCATGCAGTAATTGTGCTTGGGTAATTAGGTGGTTGGCTCTGTCTGGAGGTAGAAAAGCCAAGCCCTGGGCTGTATCCAAGACTGCCACTATGTACTGCAGTCACTGACAGGGTGTCAGCACTGATTTTGGTATGCTAACTGCCACCTCCAGAGCATCGAACATCTGTCTGATTCAAGCTAAGGTCTTCAAGAGCTGATCCCTGGAGTGGGCCTTTAATAGCCAATTCTCCAGGTAAGGGAAAATGTACAGGCCTTCCCTGTGAAGGACTGCTGCCACTACTGCTAAGCATTTGGTGAAGACCCGTGATGCAGAAGACAAGCCAAAGGGCAACACTTTGAACTGGTAATGTTTCCCCATGAAACAGGAACCTCAGTTACATTCTGAGAGGTTTCTGGATTTTGATATGGAGGTACACATCCTTTATATTCAGGGAGCATATGTGATTTGAGGTTTGAAGTAAAGGAAGTAGACACTGCAAAGTGACCATTCGGAGCTTCTTGTATTCTATGAAGAAGCTTAGATCCCGCAGATCCAGAATATGCCTCAGGTCTTCTGTCTACACTGGAACAAGGAGGTACTGGGAGTAAAAACCTGTGTTCCTCTGTTCTGGAGGCACAGGTTCTATAACTCATTTTTGAAGCACAGTCTGTACTTCCTCCAGCAGCAGGGGCAGGTGCCCTGGAGGATATGTAGTCACAAGTGGGGGATGCTCTGGAGGATTGTCCAGAAGTTCCAGAGCATGACCCTTTTTATGATCTCTAGAACTCATGCATCAGTAGTCACCTCCTTCCACTGAAGTGGAAGGAGAAACTTCCCCCTACAACCACCCCTGGAGGTAAAGGTGGTTGGGGGATTTATAAGGAGTCAGACTGAGCAGGTGGGGGCAGCTCCACCAGCTCCTTCACCAATACATACTTTGGAATGGGTACCTGGGGTAGGGCCAGGGATTGGCAATGCCCCTACTGCTTTGCCCCGCCTTGCTGTCTGGGGGCAGGGCACTGTCTAACACCAGTTTGATGAAAGGTGCTCCGGCTCTTACCCCTGGGTTAGGTATGGCAGAGGAAGTGGACAGATTTCAAAGTCCTGCCTGAGGCCTGGAGATCTTTGAGAGTCTCTTGGACCTCATAACCAAACAACTTCTGCCCCCTGAATGGGGCAATAAGAATTGTTTGTTGCACATCAGTAGCAAAACCTGCTACTCTAAGCCAAGAATATCTCCTGACACAGATGTCAGAGGCCACATCTCTGGCAGAAGCATCAAATGCTTGCCCACATCAGTGTCAGCTGTGAGAGCTTTCATTAGTTCCTGTTTCAAGGTACCCTCAGGCAAGGCCTGTGCAGCTGCCTTGGCCTTCCTCCAGAGGGTGTTCTGGTACTTCATCATGTGGGCCTGGTAATTGGCAGTAAGAAGGCCCAATGATGCAAAGGCATTTGACCTTTTGCCCAGAACATCTAACCTCCTAGATTCCTTATCAGGAGGGAGGGAACTAAAGTGTTTAGGTGCCCTAGACGTGTCATAGGCAGCATTAATCAACACTTCGTCAGTCTCAGTCTGCGTGGCATAAAAAGGCTTCCCCGAGGAAGCCAGATACATTTTGTCTGCCTTTCTGGGGACAGCTGGTATATTGTTTGGTCTGTAACAGGCAGGAAAAGTGGCATCTTCAAAGGCTGGAAGCAGAGGAGGTACCACAATGGCAGGGGACTCATAGTTCCAGGAACTCTATCAAATTCTTCTTGGCAGTATCCTGCTCCCCCAGGGCAAATTCCATGGCAGCCTGACACTGCTGCATCATGGTGAGGAAGGTAAGATCTTCTGGAGGGGACCTTGGTGTCAGTAGCGGCTCTAGCCACAGATGGTTACCAGGGCACAGCTGGGGCACAACAGATGGCAGCCAGGGCACTGATATATTGTTACTATGGAGGAAGCTCTGCACCATATGGGGCACAGCATTTTTTTACCAGGCACGTGCCCTGGTGGGCCCTGGTGTAGAGCCGCCAATGCTTGGTGTGTTCACCACGGAGTCCTCACTGCATGTAGAAACAGTAGAGCTGGTGTCATGTTCATATGGGCTCTCAGCATAGTCTTCAGCCTCATCCTCCTCTTCCTGCGTCTTAAGATTGGGATTGTACTCATATTCATTGTTGACACAGTCAATGGGGATTAGGGGGCGCCGGCGACACAGGAATAGGAGATGACTGTGGCAAGAAAGTACTCTGCGGCATCAATAGGAGATTAGTAAAAGTCCCCATCGACGGGCCCCCTGAAACAGGGAGGCCAGGCAGTAAACATTAGCACTGGCACCGCCATGGTCAGTGGGTACAATGGGAGGAGTCAATGGGGAGGCTGACTCCCCAGTGTCGACATACCAGACATAATAGGCCTAGAGGTGCCTGTGCCAATAACTGACCTTTGTGTCATGTCAACAGTGGGTGGGTGGGGGGTAGGTCAGTGCCACCACCAGAATGGACAACATCAAAGCGGCAGTCATACCTGAAGGATGCAGAGGTTTCCCCTTTTTCTTTGTCCCAGTGCTTGTGACTCTCTGATGCCCTTTTCCAGAATTCAGATGACTGTGATTTGGTTGATGGGGCCAGCAATGCTGCTAACTTTTGTTGAAGCTCCTTCTCCATCCTAGCTACTGTCTTTTGGAGAATACATTTCCCCAAAGCCCCTTTGCAGCATTGCCTGGCTACAGAATGAAATCACCGGCAAATTTTGCAGCCTTTCATGTTGGGGTCTAGACCGAGACAGCAGACACAGACATCACCAATCAATCAATATCTTTATTTAGCCAGGTGGAACACCATTGAGCAGGGCTCATTTACAAGCAGGACCTGGAGTAAATACACAGCAACGTGTAACAAAACAACAGTTGGAATACACAGATACAATGGCAGTCAGTATACAGTATTTACAAGTAACAGTGTTGCTCAGGGCAAGATGGGGGAGAGTTGCGGTACCTGCAAGAATGGCATAGTTTTACACCGGGCAGGCATGGTAAGTCTAAGGTATTTGGAGGGAGGGTATAAAACAACTAGGCAGGCAGGGAAAGGCAGATTCAGAGGGGGAGGTCAATGCCAGAAACAGCTGCAGGTCTCCAGAAAGGATCATTGAACAAGATTTTTGAAAGCAGTCATGGGCAACAGTGCAACGAGTTGTAGTGTTTTTTGAGCAGTGTTCCAGAGGACAGGAAAGGCATGGCATATCACCACGCAACCAAAACGTGTCCTAACTTTGGGGTTGTAGAGGGAGATCCGAGCCTGACTTCTTAGCAGATAGCTGCTGGGGTTGCAGACAGGTAAACAATCCTTGATATATTGAGGCAGCTTATTAGAGATGGCCCTACAGATCCAGAGTACAGCATTCTTATGTCACCTGAGACTAAGTGAGCCCCAACCTACACTCTTGTATAGGGTACAGTGATGTGTTGAGTAGGGGGTGCCAGCAATGAAGCTAAGTGCCCGATGATACAGTGTATCAAGTTTTGCAAAGGCCGTGCTTGAGCTATGACCGTACAGAAAGTCTGCATAGTCAAGGAGGGGCAAGAATGTTGTTTGTACCAACCTTAATTTCTCCTCAAGCATCAACAGATGCCGGATTCTGAAAAAAAATCCTAAGCCTCAGTTTAAGTTTTTTTGAAAGTTCGTCAACATGGACTTTGAAAGAGAGTTTGGGGTCTATCCATATCCCCAGGTATTTGAAGGAATCAATGTAGTCCAGTGATTCGCCAAGTAGGGTGTGGATTTGTGGGACTGTCCCCATGGTGTTGGAGTAGGGGGAATTCACTGTTGGAGAGAAGATCATGGGCTTCGTTTTTTTAGTGCTTAACAGAAGCTTAGAGTAAATTTGTTCTGCAGGTGGTTGAATTCTGTTTGAAGGTCGCTACATGCAAGTTCCAGGGCAGGTCTGGCTACATACAACACGGTGTCATCAGCGAAGAGGTGGATATCTGCAGATTTGACTCCGGCGTTTAAATCATTTATGTAGATGGCAAATAAGAGTGGGCCCAGGATGGACCGTTGAGGTACCCCTCTTGTAAGGGATTTGGGGGGGGGGGGAGAAATCCACTCCTGCCTTAATCTGCTGATGTCGATCAGAAAGATAGTTGGAGAACCACTCAAGGGAGAAGTTGTGAATGCCAATATTTCGTAGAGCATCCAAGAGCAAGGTGTGATCCACCGTGTCGAAGGCTTTGCTAAGGCTAACAAACGTGCGCACACATAACTTTTGGGGTCCAGGGTGCACAACCAGTCATTCGTGACATTAGCACGCACTGAGGTGGTGCTGTGGCGAGGCCAAAAAACAGACTGAACTGGGTTTAGTAGGTCCGAGTCATTAATGTGTTGCCTAAGCTGGGCACTTACCACTTTTTCAAGGAGCTTAGAGTAGGGAGTAGGGAGATCAGTCAGTAATTGTTTAGGTCACTAGTACTGCCAGATTTGAAGAGTGGATTGACATGGGCAGTTTTCCAGATGGCCGGGAGTGAGCCCTGGGCAAGGGACATATTCAAGAGGTGGGTAATTGGGGGCAACAGGATGCAGGAGCCAAGTTTGAGGAGGAAGGGCCCTACCAGGTCTGTGCCTGGCTTTTCCTGCTATCCAGGTGGAGCAAAAGGTCCTCGACTTCCTTCACTGAGATAGGGGAGAAGGAGAATGCCTTGTATGGTGTGGGCGAGGCTGGGGCTGGGCCCGGGCAAGTAGAGCTTGGGGTATATAATTGTGCATGGAGACTATGGGCAGGAGAATCGCTGAACGCTAGGCCCGCTGTGGCAAAGTGGTTATTAAAGAGTTTGAGGATTTCTTGTTTGTAGGTAGCGATGGAGTTGCAGGTTGAGAGTTTTGGCGGGAATAGGCTAGTGTAGCTGTGGCCTTGGATCTCCTTTAAGGTTTTCCAAAATTTAGCTGTGTTGTTAGAGGAAGAGTTAAGTTCAGAGCGATAGTAGCTGGCTTTTGCTTCCCTGATCAATCTGGTACAGCAGTTTCTGGCAGCTCTAAAGGCAGCCCGGTCGTTAGGCTGCTTGGACTTCCTATCCCTCTTCCAAAGAGAGTCTCTATGACAGAGCTCTGCTTTCAAGCTGGACAAGAACCAAGGGCATGTTTTCTTATTAGTTTGGGTTTTTATGAGTGGCGCATGTTTATTGATGGATCCGAGGACAATTTTTTTTGGAAGACTTCATACGCTCCACCAATCGAAGGGGCCAGATAGAAGTCCTGCCAATTCGCGTGTTGCAAGTCAAAGAGGAAGGCTTTAGGATCAAAGTGTCGTTTTAATTTTTTAAAGACACAGCTAGAGGAGGAAACAAGCCTAGGGTGGGTCCTCACACAAGCTATAACACATCATGGGAGTCTCGAGCATAGATCTTGCCTCCGCTCTCGCAGTATCAGAACAGTTGGATTTTTTTTTTTTTTACAACATGCAGGTCACCAAAAATCACTATAGAAGTGATTAAACATAGAAACATAGAATTTGACAGCAGATAAGGACCGCTTGGCCCACCTAGTCTGCCCATTTTCCTACCTAACAGATAAGCTGCAGATCCTAATTAACCAACAGCTTACTTCCTCCTACCCCCCACTAGGACTGCCTTATGTCTGTCCCATGCATTCTTGAATTCCCCCACTGTTCTTGACTCCATGACCTCCTCAGGTAGCCTGTTCCATGCAACCACAACCCTCTCTGTGAAAAAATACTTCCTCACATTACCTCTGAGCCGTCCCCCTCTATCTTCAAATTGTACCCCCTTTTTCTTGCACATTTCTTTTTCTGAAAGATGCCACCCTCTTGGACTTTGTTGACTCCCTTGAGGTACTTGAAAGTTTCTATCATGTCTCCTCTCTCCCTCCTTTTCTCAAGGGAATACATATTAAGCTCCTTTAGTCTTTCTTCGTATGTCTTCTCGCGCAGACACTGCACCATTTTGGTTGCCCTCCTCTGGACAGCCTCCACTCTGTCTATGTCTTTGTGGAGATGGGGTCTCCAGAACTGCACACAGTACTCCAGATGGGGTCTCATCAACTGTATGTACATTACTTTTGTACATGTAAAATAAACAAACAGCGACTATTGCAGCAGCATTTCCACAGCGGTCCAACAAGACTTGATCAACGGTGGGAAAAGAACTGAGGAGAGGAGAGGCCACCCACTTTTATGTACATGCTGACATCGGATGTCATTGTGGGTGGCCCCTGGCTGACTGCTTTCAAAAGTTTCCGTGTGGTCTTAGTGCCTGGCAGCTATATGTTCCAAAGGTGTGGCCTGAAGACAGAGATATCCTCAAAGAAGATCAGTAGTGACAAATGAACGACATGCCTTATTTTGGAGAGCTGTCTGAAGCAGTCTTGCTGAATAATCCTTTTGTCATGTTTCTTGAGCATCAGGTCACTGATCCTCTGACAGTGTTGACTCGCTGCTAAGAACACTGTCAGACAAAACAGGGTTAGACGTAAACCAACTCTAAATGCGACTGCAGAGAACAAATAAAATACTAACCTATGAGGGTGTAGCACCAACAAAACTCAAAAACAGTAACTTATTATCCTGTGGACCTGGTAAGTCTAGGTGTCTGTAGTTAGCAGATAATTCCTGATATCCAACTTAATCACAGAACATTTTTCTTTGCTGAAATCCAAATTTCTTAAGTATATCAGACAATATTCTCCTATAAGAGTTGGAGACTCCTGGGAGAGGCATCACTGACAACACTGGAGCTAACAGAAAAGGAAATTACGGTAAGCATTAAGGAATTTCTACTTTTTGTATCGTTCCACATTGTCAATTGGGAGTTAATACATAAGGGTTCTAATAAGCAGTACCCATTCCAAATCTGTAATGCTCATTTGCCAGCCACGACCTGTAAAACTCTATGCCCAAAAGGCCACATCAGCGGAACTCTGGACATCTAATCTGTAATGTTTAGTAAATGTGTGAACAGAGGACCACATTGCCGCTTTGCACATTTCCAGCACAGAGACCTCTCCTCTCTCCGCGCAGGGTGTAGGAAGAGTCCAAGTAAAATAAGCCCTGATCACAGCAGGTGCTTTTGTCTGCTCAGCCACATACCCCTTAGCAATGCAAGCCCTCACCCACCTGGCTAAGGGGCCTTAGAACCCTTTCTACTTTTTTTCACTACTTCAAACAGCATGAACCCTCAGACTTCATAACAGTTTCTGTTCTCTTCAGATATATCTTAACTGCCCAGCGCAAATCTAGCTTGTGAAATTCTTTCTCTTTCGGATTTGTCGGCTTGGGACAGAAGAATGGCAGAAAGACTTCCTGATTTACATGGAAGGCTGTAGGAACCTTAGGCACCAAGGCCGGAACTATGGCTGGCCTGCTGCGGCACTGGCTGCGTTGGATTTCCACTTGCGATGCATCGTGACCCAGGTTGGAAGCGGACCGAGTTGCTGAAGGGCTGGCGGGGAGAAGGATTGAGCAGCCCACGGACAGCTCTCCTTCTCCGGGAGGGTGGGAAGTGTTCGTGTGTGAAGGACCCCTAGCAGAGGCTGGGGGTCCCACAGCACCAGCACTCACACTTAAGGGAGGCGGGGCGGACGCTGGGCATGTCCCCGCCTTGGAGGAAAACTAGAAAATGGAGGGGGAAGCCTCTGTCTATATGAAGCCATCCCCCGGGCTTCAGTTAGCCACTGCCGCCACACTACCTACCAGATACTAGTCCCTTGGCACCAGAACTGAGGGGACCGGCGCCGGGGCCCCTTCCTCTGGGGGGTAAGCTGGGGGTAACTGGGAGTAGCGGCACTTGGCAGCTGGTGGGAGCTTCAGGGGGGCCGGGAGGGCAGAGATAACATGGAGGCTCCCGGAAAAATGGTAAAAAAAAAAAAGGATGTAACTATCCTCAACACCACCTTCTCTTCACGCATTGTAAGACACCTTATGCGACAGTGCCTGAAGTTCACCAATCCTTCTAGCTGAACAGACTGCAATTAAGAAGCACACCATGTAGAACAAAATGTTCAAAGCCACAGACAAAAGTGGTTCGAAAGGTGCCCTACAGAGGGCATGCAACACTAAGTTCAGGTCTCACAGTGGCACGAGAGATCAAAAAGACAGCCGATGTCTGCTTACTACTCTGAGAAAATGGGAAACATCCAGGCTGGTTCCCAGGGAGGAACCCATGGATGTTCCCAGCGCAGCCCCAGGACAGGACATCTGCTCCCGCAAGGTGCTTAACGTTAGACCCTTGTCCACTCCTGCCTGCAAGAAATCCAATATCTGTGGGACTGCTGCTTTAGATGATCTGATACCTCTCTCTCAAGCCCAACCAGAGAAGGTATTCCACACATGGTCGTAAGCTGCAGATGTACAAAACCTTCCTTGTGGCCATTAGGGCATCCACAACTTTCTTGGAGAAACCGTTTATAAATAGCCTCCTCCTTTTAGGACCCACACTGCCAGCTGCATCACCTCTGGATACAGATGGAGAATGGACCTTGGTGAGAAGGTCTCTGCAAAGCAGGAGCCAAAACTAAGTCTGCTGGGTTAGGCACACTAGGTCAGAAAAACATGCCTTTTTGGCCACTCTGGAACCATCAGAAGGAAGCTTCCTTTTGAATGCCTTATATTTGGAATTAACTTTGCAGCTATAGGCAGTATAGCACAGTGGTCTAAGGCTCTGAGCTGCAAATCTGGTAACATCCAGCAGACCAGACCTGGGTTTGAATCCCTCAGCTTCCACTTGCATACTGTGTGACCCTGAGCAAGTCACTTAACCTCCTTGTGCTCCCAGGTCGCTCCTGTAAAAAAGCTTTCAGCTTAGTGCGCTATACCTGGTTAAACAACTAAATAAAAAAAACTTGGGTACTAGCGGGAGCAGGAGGAACAAGTAAGCTGTGTGGAAGTCCCATAGCTGTGACAGGGCATCCACCACTTTTGCCTGAGGGTACCAGTACCAACTGAAGAACCTTGGTACCTGATTTGTTTTCCTTTGATACATAGAGATCAGTCTGGTATCGTCAGAACCTTCGGCACAAAAGATCAAACACCTCCAAATTCAGGATCCATTGCCCTGGATGAACCCTCTCTTGACTTTGGCAACCAACCTGCAAGTTCAGGTCCCCTGCCAGATGAACTGTGGAGAGAGAGCCAGGACATTCTTCTCTGCTCACTGCAGTACCTCGGTCACTTCTGCTAGCACGTTTTGACTTCTCATGCCCCCTTGATTGTTTATGTATGTCACGGTGTCAGCACTGTCTAACCTTACCTTCATGGCCCTGGACTGCATCTGGCTCCAAAAGTTGAGCACAGTGAGACAGACTACTCCCATTTCCAACACGTTTAACTGGACTGTTGCTCCCAGGGGCTCCATACCCCATGAACTGGGACATGGTGCAGGACCGCTCCCCAGCCTTACAGGCTGGTGTCAGTCATCAGAGTCAGTTCTTGTTAACTAGCTGCAAACTGAGAGTCAGGTCATTTGTTAGGCCTGTTATTTATCAGCAAGTACCTTAATAGTCACCCGTCCATGCCAGCGACTGCATCACCAATTGAGACGGGGGGGAATCAGGGCCTGGTAGTCCTCTGAGGCCGGCAGCCATACCTCCAGAATCTCGTTCTGAATTGGCCACACATTAAAAAGCATGCCTATGGCACTAGCTCTACTGCTGAAGTCATCAAGCCTAAAGTCTGGAGAAGCCAGTGGGCAGAGACCACTGACAGGGATCTCAACCACTGAATCTCTCATATTAAAGTCTCCTTCCTGGATGAGGAAAGGAGCACTCCTTTCGTCCCTCTGGAACACTACCCCTAGGTGCTGTAACCTTACAGATGGTGTTAAGGAGCTTTTCTCCCAACTGACAACCCGGCCATGTGTTTCCAGAACCTCCAAGGTCTTTGCCACTGACCTCTCCTCCAGCTGTGTTATCAGGGCGTGGAAGGGCAAGTCACCCAGGCACAGGTGTATGTGATGTCCCTCCTGCCTCAGCTGCACTACCAGCACAATGTGATTGTGCAAAAATACCCTGGGCACTGTCACCAATCCGAAGTGAAGTACCCTATACTAGAAATGAATCACAAACATCAGGAACTTCTGGTGTGACTGACAGATTGGAATATGGAGATAAGCATCCTTCAGATCTATGGATGCCAGATTATTCCCTGCTTGGAATGCCAGGATGATGGACCACAAGGATTCTATCTTGAACACTGTGTGGTGGAAAAAGTTGTTTAAATGGTTCAAATCCAGAATCAGTCAGGAGCCGCCCCGTCTTCTTGGGGACTACAAAATAGATCAAACAGAATCAAAGGCTCTCCTCATTCGGGGGATCTGGAACAACTACCTTGATGTGTTTGAAATGATCTAAGGTCTGACTTACTGCCAGTTTTTTCATTTGATTTTATGGCACTGGAGACTGTAGGAAATGATCTCTTGTGGGTACCGTGGAGAACTCCATGCTATAGCCCATAGCCATGATCTCCAACACCTATATGTCCGAAGTTAGTTGGGCCCATCACTGGTAAAAATTCAGCAGTTTTTCACCAAGAGTAGGGGCAGAGATGGTCCTGTGTACCTTCATTGAGGGGCACCTCCTCTTCTGCCTACATGTCTATTACATCTGTAGCAAAGGACCCTCGAGGCTGGGTTTTCCTTTTGTTGTTGTTTGGACACCAGTAACTGTCCCTTCTTGACCTGGATGTCTTTCAGAAAATCATCCCACTCAGGGCTGAGTAACAGTCCTCTGGCAAAAGACAGGTCAAACAGCTTCGACTTGGATGCCCGGTCTGCAACCCAGTGTCGAAGCCAGATGCCCCAAATAGCTACCACGATATGGAAAGTGGAGTGGGCGGACATCCACAAACTGTACTGCTGCATCCACTAGGAAGGCAGAGGCCATGAACACAAGCTGTAAAATGTTTACCCCCTCTGACTCTGGATGAATACAGCTGCCTAAGGCAGAAACCCGTGTTTAATGCTCTGTTAATGATAAAAGATGCATATGTCGTTCGAAGGGTTACTCCATTAGAGGCAAATGTACTTCTGCATGAGTCATGCACTCTCTTGTCAATAGTGTCAGACAGAGCTGCCAAGCCTTCAATAGGTACGGCTGCATGCCTGACAGAATTGTACACAGCCTTGTCTGCCATCGGAAGAACCTCCCACTTCCTGAAGCTCTCTTCCAGGAACATGTAATATTTCACCCATGGCCTAGGAAGCTTCCTCCGTTTATCCATTCCAGCCCATTCCTGCTCAATAATCTGGTCACAGTGCAAAAAGTTGGGAAACACGTTGGCGTAGAAGCCAAGGCAGACACGATAGGATTCGTGTTCAAGAACTCTATGTCCTGTACCTTCTTCAGCTTCAATGTCCAGCATCCTTCTGTGATAAGATAAGACAATGACTTTGCATCAAACAAAAGGGGATCGGAATTTTTTTTTAGGTTCTGTCTACTACTCCTCTTCCTCCAAGGGATCTTCATCTGATGGCTCTGGTACGGTTGGGTCAGGATTTTCCCCATGCCCCCCTTCCCCCCCGTATCCTCATTCTGACCTTCCATGCTTTTTTTTAAACTAAAACTTTATTGATTTTAAATCATAGAATGAATCACATGATTCTGTGATTTAAAATCAATAACTTTTAATTAAAAACAGACATTCAATAAATACATTTAGCACGGTACATAATAAAGAGCATTCAAAACACTCTTAACCTAGCCAGGGTAATGAAATAACCTCATGGATGTACAGATTACAACAGATCAAAACAATTTATACTAAACATCGTAACAGTCTGAAATCTTAATGACCTGTATCAACATTCTAAGAGCATCAACCAATGTATACAGAAAAATACATAAGGAGCAGTGGTAAGGTAAGCTACAATGGAAAGACAGGAACTTCCTACATGCGCTAAAGGATGGACTTCCGAGGGGAAGGAGAAGAGGGCCAGAGAGATTGGATATAAATCTATTTTCGTTTCAAAAGGTAGCAGGGCATGTGATATCCTGCCACGATTTTACAGAACGAAGAGCCCAGGTAGGCTCCCAAAGGTCAAGGTATTGGAACAGTCAGCCTGCTGTCGAATAGTGAACTCTCTCAAAACTAGCCATAACTCTTGAATCCACTCTGAGATATCCGGAGGTTGTGGTGACCTCCAATGTCTCAGTATGACCCGTTTTGCAGACACCAGTGTGCCCAGCATCCAACAGATGTGTGCTTTTGAGATGAGACCAAGCGAAGGAATAGATTCCATGTGACCCAGCATTACCATAGAAGCCTATAGGGGAATCAAGGCCCCCCAGAATACAGGTATGGGCCTCCTGAACCACTTGCCAGAAATGATTAAGCCTCATGCAAGTTAAAAGAAGATGAGTTATGGTCCTGGTCTCAGTCCCACAGTACCAGCATTTATTTAAGTCCATAAGACCCCATTTATGCAGCTGTTGCGGGGTTTGGTGCCAGGAGTGGAGAATCTTAAATTGTATAAAGCGGTTTCTCATGTCTTTTATGACCATGCAGAGTTGCGGCCATAGCCGTTTCCGGGCACTGTCTGCAATAGCACACCCTAGTTTTGCTTCCCATTTTTGTTTGAGGGAGACTGTTGTGTCCCTCGCAAGGGCTATCAAACTGCAGTACATCATACTGTACTACTTTTAAGTGACTGCCTGCCCTGGGGATGCAAGAGGCCATCCAAATGATTCCCTCCTTGTGACTGCAAGTTGGGCCCCACGATATCCCTTAGTGCATGCCGTAGCTGGAGGTACTGCCAGTGCTGATGTTTCTCCAAGGCAAATTCACTCTGTAACTGGGCAAAAGACTTAAGGAGGCTTGAGTCAGGCTCAAGCAGTTGGCTTAAGTAGAAAATCCCCTTAGAGGACCAATGCACCCATTTTACTGGGTGACTGTCTATGGTGAGCCTCTCATTCCCCCAGAGTTGAAAGTCTGGTGAAAGATTATGGTCCCAACGGGTTCTATTCACCCACCGTTTTCAGACCCGGCATGATGCAGCAATGGTGGGGTGTTGTTTCGAGTCCTTGGGAACTTTACTGAATCTGATGGTGACATTCCTTGCTTTTAAGGTTGGGGGTCACGTGCAAATCTGGGTGAGCCTGGTTCGTTCTGTTCTGGTGCACCTGGATGTGCCTGTGTGGGCCCCCCTAACCTGAGGGATCTGTCTTGGGTTCTGGTGTGTTGGTGGGGATATCCTGCTGAACACTGGAACTCAGCAACTCATTTAAGAACAGCAAAATAGATCTGCGCAGCTCAGCCTTGCCACTGCTAGTCGGTACCACAGCTGCACTCCCCCCTCCCCCCCCAGCTTAGAGGTTTGACGGGGGGGGGGGGACTGAAATGTACATGCTAGATTGTGTTACACAATTAGGGCAATGCAACCCCAAAGGGGAGGGTCTCATCATCCTCCTACAGGTCTTACATCTCTTAAACACTACTGGTCTTCGATAAGCCATGGTGCCACTACACCAGACCAGCCTGTAAGCAAGCAAATACTAGGAACTTGAAAACAGTCCTTAAATGCACACTGGCAGAACTGAGCTAACCTTGTGGTCCTCAATTAACTTGGAAAAAAAGTATATGCCCATAGGCAGACCTGAGTTAATCCTGTGGACTTCAATTTTATAAAAGTCCACCTATGCTGCTATGTTACTGCCAGAAACTATACACGGATCCGCTCACCTGCAGGAGAGCCAAAATCCCCACTTACTGTGCCTCGTCAGTATAATCTTGTCCAGGAAGCAGAAAACCAGCCCTGTGTGATTTTGCCCCCAGTGCTGTCAAACTCCTGTACACATTGCTGCAAGAAGGTGCAGGAAGGACAGCAAAAAAACACTATGGCAGTGAGCCGATTCAGGAAGGTTGAGGATCACGCCGACACACACGGCCCCAGCTACAGTCCTGATTGTTTCCTGGGCACCCGCAGGTGGGGTGCCATCACGCTGATGCATGTGATGTCACAACGTAAGGAGGGCACATCAGGCAGTCAGTGCATCTCATGAACTAACCAGAAAGGTGGGCCCCTGCACAGTGCGCTTGCATGGTGAAAAAAAGCATGAAAAAGTCACGCTGGCAGGCAGTTATGGTGTTATGAACCATGCTCATGGCACAGATCTGTCCGCAGAAGTGCTCTCCTTAGTCTAAAAATTCCCTCTCTGCACTCCCCAGAGCCCCATAGCATTACTCCAAAAAGGACAGCCCTCAAGTACAGGGAAAAAAATCCCTTTGCTACACAGACCCTGCAGTGCACTAATAATGAGGGAGATCCAGGAATACACTAGAGAGGCAGTTTTTCTCTGGGGGATCCTTTATTTGTTCTTTAGCAGTTATCTGACTATCAGACAGGAGGGAGCAAAGGAAGAAGGACCGTCACCAGAGAATGCTAAGGAAGGAAAAGGAGAAAGAAAAAGAATTAATATAAAATCCCACAATCTAATCTAACTGTGCCCCCCCAATGGAGAAACTTACCTGAGACACCAGGCTGTGGAAACAGATCATAGACCTCCGCTGCACACCCCAAAACAAAAGCAAGGCAAGTGACCCTCAGTTCATGCACTGCAGGCAATGAAAAGAGTACAAAATGCCAGGTTCTTCAATCTGAAAGCTCCAGTTTAACAGGCATGATTTTTACATTTGAGGATGCTCCTTGTCACCAGGCAGCCCCAACCTGCCTCCCAGTTGCACAAACTGAACAAGAAAAAAAAAATGAGTTGCAGAAGCAGATGCTTTCATGAGAGAGCTCCATCTCTGTTACCTACTACAGCAAAGACTGAGTAATTTACTATTCTCGAATCACCATGTGCCCAAGGTTCCATGCTGACTGACGACTTGGGCTATACCACTAGCCCAGTGGGGGAGCTCATTACCCATATGCATTAACTCCCCATTGACAACGTGGAGCGATACATAAAAGTTGCACTTAACAGAGAGAGTGGATGAGCCGTGGAATAGCCTACTAGCAGAGGTGGTAGGAACAAAAACCATTATGGGTTCAGGCATGGCTGGGGCAGAGTGAAAGGCTGAATAGTTACTCAGAGGGATAGCAGACGGAAGGGGTCAAGAAGGGCGGCGAGGGCAAGACAACAGGTCTCGGGGTAGGATCGGGTATAACAGGACAGACTGGATGGAGCGATGGTCTTTTTCTGCCGACATGTCTGTTTCTATGTTTGTGGTATCGTAGTCCTTTCCACAGCAACACACTGATGTCTCCACCAGGGACCTGTGATGTCATCGTAGGCTGAAGAGGGAGGAAAAGATTAAGACTGGGAGACAATGATCCTATTTCCATGCAAAGATCCTCAGTAACAAAGAATGTGGGGAGATTACAGAAAATGTATTTAAAATAAGCTGAAATGTGTTTAGTTACTGTATTTTAAAAGTTTTCATGGATACTGGAAAAACACTTTAGGCACGTAGAGGAAAAGTCACTGAAACACTGTCACCCCCATTTTAGTTTAGGAGAGTCATAACTGACTTGGGAGAAGGGGTTAACAAGGCCCCTTTAAGAGGAATTTTGAAAGTCAATTTATTATAGGTAATGAAGCTAATTTCCAGATTACGAATTTATACACCTATGCTTATAAATATCAAATAGCTTCAGACTCTCGTATTTTAAACCCTCTTATAATGTTAGGTACTAGTAGACAATGATCAACTTGGGGACTATAAGTGGAAGAGCAACGGGAATTTATTTTAAATAAAGGTTTTTTCTCTCTCCAGGGCTGACCGGGCAGCTGTTCAGCATCGTCCCTGGGTACCATAAACCATCCCTTACCTCTCTCCTCATGGGTGGGTAGGTTCCCTGAGGACTGCCCCATGGAGCTGGAGGGCTGTCTCCCCCCCGGTGCCTCTCATTTATGAGTCCTCACAACTGGAGCAACAGGGCAGGTTGCAGAACCTCAGGCAAGACTTCATGAAGCCCTGTTCCCCTCATTTTCCACCTGCCTTTCTCCCCCAAGCCCAGAGCTGCGGCAGCAGGAGAGTGCATCGCTTGTATGTTGGTCATGCATTCAGGCTGTGGGTTCTTCCACCCTCCTTGATGTCTGTCTGTCCCCACACCCCGAGAGTGGCGGCAGCAGCCAACAACCAGGAACGCACATCACCCCAGTCTGGAAGTGGATAGCTGCCGGTCAGTCCTCTCCCAGCCCCCCCCTCGCAACCCAAATTTGTTCCCAAACTCAGGTCACCAGTGTGGCATGAGGTAGCACTCTGCAGTGCCTCAGCTCTCTCACCACTGGGCCAGCCTCCGGGAGTATAAATTTAATGGCAATAAATGCAATGCAATGCTGCCCAGTGTCAGGTTCCCAAATGTTGTGATATTACTGCAGGATATCCCAGGCCGGCCCGCCAGTGCAGTGGTAGCGCTACTGCTTACAGCACCAATGGCCTGAGTTTGGGAATGAACTCGGGGAGTCAGAGGGTCAACTAGGGAGAAGGACTGAGTGTTCACTGGACAGCTCTCCTCCAGGGTAGGGGAGGTGCAGAGCTTGGCACTCCACCAGCCTCTAATGGTGGCGGGGGGGGGCAGTGCACTGAGACTACAAAAGTGGAGCAGAGGAATGGCAGACATCTGGTGTGCAGCGCACTGCAGCATGAATCACAATGCCATCTGCATCACTGCACATCGGCTCCTCCGTGACAGGAGGGCAAAAGAAAACTGAAAAACCTAGTTGCAGGTGACTATACAACTACAGCCACCTGCAGGCCCCACACCCAGCAACCATCCAAGCCTTGCAGTGGTAGCGCAGTGGTAAGTCAGGGTGACGGGGCTGGGGTGGTTGGTACAATGACAGGGTCACCTGTGCCAGTGAGGAGTATAAAAACATTAACTGCAACCAGCCCGGTGGGACTGAGGGTTAAGGTGATATATAGCAGTGTCAGTGGCTCAGTAGGTAGCACACTCACCTCTGAGGCCGGGAGATCAGAGGGCTGTGAGTTCAGTTCCCACATCTGGCACTTGGGTTAATATCCCAGTACTGACACTGTAGTGCAGCATGAGAGGGGTGCTGCACTTCTGAGGTGCCGTCTTTCGGATGAGACTTTAAACCGAGGTCCCATCTACCTGGATTGGTGGTAGTTCGGGTAGATGTTAAAGATCCCATGGCACTTGTCGAAAAGAGTAGGGGAATTTCCCCGGTGTCCTTGCCAAATTTCCCTCATTCACTAAAAACACCACCAACAGCTTAATCTGGTTCAAGTTTCAAGGTCAGTTGGCATTCATCTGTATCCCCCTCCCCCGGGTCGTGCCTGAAAATAGGCAGGATTTGTCTAGTGCACTTACCCGGTCAACAAAAACAAAAAAAACTAAACTATCAAAGTACTGGACGCCATGCCAGCAACTCAGGTTTGGGAAGGAGCCTGGGTTGTCAGGGGTCGGGGGAGCAGGATTGAGCTGCCGCGAGGCAGCTCTCCTGTCCCGGGAAGGGATGAGGGGTTCCCCCACTCTTGGCTGCCACCCGGTGGAGGATGGATGGTAGTGTCAGGCTACGGAGAGCCCGGCGATTGCCAGCGGAGGGGCGGAATAGGTTGGAACCGGCGCCACGGAGCGCGTGTGCAGCTCCACATGCACGCACTGCCGTGTGCTGGGGTCCCAGGATAGCAGGGAGAAAAATGGGGAAAAAAACTGTAAAAATATAAATAAAAAACAAAACATCAACTGCAAAAAAAAAACAAAAAACAGTTATGCTGTCCGTAGCAATGACTAGTCATAATGCTTGCAAACATGAGGCAGCTCAGCAATGAGCAAGTGGTGCCTCTATCTATTTGTACCAGTTCATTGAAGATCCTGATTGACATGACTAGACAAGGAGGAACCTGACACTGGGCATAACTTTGTAAGATGACTCATTGACTTCTATGTTGCCAATTATAGAAAAATAAAATCTCAAAAACATCAGAATATAAGGGATGCACTGGGACTGGATTTCCCAGCCCAAACTGGACTCAGATTCAGGTTCTGCTGCTGAACTGGATACAAAAATGGTAAACTCAAAAGTTGGATCAGCCTCAGGCAGAGGGAGGTCAAGTCCCCTTTTTTGCAAAGCACTCACACTATGCTAATGACAGCTGCCAGCTTCTGCAATCCACTGGCTGCACTTATCAGCATAGCGCGAGTGACAGAAGGTGGCTGATGGTCGTGGCATGTCTGTGCATCGGACAATATAGTGTGAGAAGAAAATTAAATAAAAACAATATTTTAAGGCAATCAAACAAATAACATGGCTAAAAACCCTAATCAGGGGACTATACAACTTCTGTGATGTGGGCTTTTATATGTGTGGTTTTCCTTTAAGAGCATACTGCTTTCTCAACTGTGACATCATGCTCTGTCTTGAGGTTCCATGAAATGGCCACCTCGATCTAATAAAGGGCTGACATAGACAGGGATCTCAATGGACTGCAGACACCTACAAGTTACCTATTAGAAAGAGCTTTTATGGGTTTTTAGACTATGAGGAACCTTGCTTACCCATAACCTCCAGAAAGAAGCCACTTGATCAATACCTTCCTCTGCCTGGCAGAGTTAGTCCTTAACACCAATGCGTTCTCCATCAGTAACAGGTTAACAGAGTTACCATGGACTCTACACCAAGGCTGACGTGTTTGTAGGACAGGTGGTGGAACGTTTGTGCTTTTTCTCTACACTGTATAAGTGGCATACTGATAATGACAGTGTTGGTGCCATCTCCTACCTGAAGGAAACCCTCCACTGGTTCTTTGGTCCACTCATACAATTCCACTGGACACTCAGATACAATATTCAGGTGTCATCAAGCACACTGTCATTTTGTGACATCACTGACTTGGGACTCAATCCAAAATTCCCCGTCTCAAAACCTTGACACTCACCTAGTCTGTGCAGAATCATCTTTCTCCATTAGCGTAGGGTGAGGCCTAAAAACCAGCTCGATCTCACTAGCCCCATCCAGTGCAGAATCCACAGTCACAGTCTCAGTTGTGTTATCCAGGTCAAGGCCGGAGTCGTCGGAGGTTTTTGCCCGTTTCTGGCTAGGCCCCGCTTCCTGATTGCTATGTGTAGAGGCATTGCTGCAGTGCGAACTGTCCCCGTTGTCCTCTGCTCCGCTGCCATTTTCAACCTGTGGCTTCTTCCCTCGCTGCAACCTAAGAGTATCAATGACAAAAGTCAAAGCTACGTCAGTGCCCACTGCTCACTGAAAATGCAATCCGGGCCTAAAATAAAAAGTGTTTTATTCTCAGGACAGTGCTCATCTTTTTTTATTCAATTATTTATGTCTCCTTGGTCTTTCAAACCACACCCTCCCCCCAATCTGGACTGGTACCCCTAGTCCCACCACCCAGCTTCTCGAAGGCACCAGAGGTTTTCTTTCCATTTTCATCCTTGAGTCCCACATGGGTGCAATCATGGGATGTACACACTCTATCTCCACAGTGACACCGCTGGTGTCCAAGCCTGGGACACCCTTCACTTCTTGTGGTCCCGGGGCATTATCACTCAGATTCCTCCAGGAGGCAGTATAGCGCAGTGGTTTAAGGCTCTAAGCTGCAAACCTGGAGACCTGGGTTTAAATCCCACAGCCCCCACTTGCATACTGTGTGGCCCTAGGCAAGTCACTTAACTTCCTTGTGCTCCCAGGTCACAACTGTAAACAATCTTCAGCTTAGTGTGTCTTTTCTGGGTAAAAGACAAAACAAAACAAAAACCTGTGGGACATGTGTTTCCCCCTCCCTGAAGGAAGAGAGCTGTCCTAGGGACGCTCAATTCTCCCTCCATCGACCAGCCCCCGAGTGACCTGCATCTGCTCCTGAACATGGGTCACTGTTGCAGCAAGTGGTGCGGCAGCCCGTGCCTCAGGCTACCACGCCACTGGACCAGCGAAGGTCAGTGCCCATCTTGAGTGCCCAAGATGACATAACAGAATAAATGCTAGGAAACTGAATTACCCAAGGAGTAAGAAACGGCAGGACGTTAGCTGTAGTGATCTTACTGTGCACCCAAGGGCATATTAAGGCACCAGGCATCAGGCCAAGAGTGTTCAGCTCCTGGAAGTGCATTAAAATCACAACCAATGCTCGATGTATGGGATTTTCCTTTTTTTTTTTCAAATTTAGTATGCTTTTTCTGGCTCCATCTGACTGGCCATGCATTGGTCCAGTTCCCTGCGCCCAACCTCGTCATCTCTGACCTACTTCAACTGCTGGGCACCCTGGCTTGCCCCCCAGGGTGAGACTGTGTGGGGGGGGGGGCTACCCTGATGGAGACTTAGGCAGTACATAGGAGCCCAATGCATAGTATTTGTATTAATTTAAAAAAAGGTTGAGAAATACAGAACAATAAATGTTTTTAAAATAATGCTAAAATAGTCTCTCCACCAGTGGGCGCCACTTGGGGTGCTGGTACATTCTGCATTGATTTAACTGCCTTAGTAGCAGTTTTTCCCCACCATCCTGTTTGTCCCCCCCACACACACACACGAATGAAGTGCCTCTTTGTGCTTCCTGGTTTGCAGCAGGCTGTCCAGACTGGCAGCAGGTCAGTGCATGGCTTGAGTTTGCCGAGAGAGCAGGAGCGTGTAAGGGACACCAGGAATAGCCGAATGGGTGTTCTGGTGGGAAGTGATAGAGCGAGAGGTAGAATGGCTTGCCCAGTATGCAGTTTTGACAACTGGAACTGGAGATTAAATGCTGACTGAAGAGTGCGTGCTTGGAGGAGAAAACATGGAAAAACAAGCTACCTGGATGGACTAGCATAACTAATAACAGTTTTGAAAAACAGTTTTATTTAATTTAATTGAAATGATCTACATTAAGTAAGTGTACAGGGAGGGGGTGTTGAGTGAGAGAGTGCGAGCTGGAACAGGTGGCAGGTCAGGCTGAGAAAATTATTCTTTAAAAAAAATTATAGATCAAGGGAGCGCTCCTTTCCTCCACAAGTGAGACACTCTTTATTCTGTGAAGAGTGTCTCATACACGGCTGCCCTGGAAACAGGCATGTTCGGGGAAGGTTTTAACATTTTTTAACAGATTATTGACTAATGTCAATCAATAATATATTTTTTAAAATTGTTCTTCTTATGCTCCCTTCCTGTCATTGCCCCTTGTTCTCCCACCAGATCCTCAATGCACATACGCCCTCTACCAGACCTACCTGCAGGCAGCTGCCATCCACCACCCTTTTCTTGAATTCCCACCACCCTCACCCCTCCCCGAGCAGGGATGGAGTGGAGGGAATATACCCCGAGCTACACTGCTTCGTCAGGAGGCAGACTTGGCAAGGCAGGCATAGCCCTGAGTGTACCAGGGTCCTTTGTTTGCCAGCGGCAAGGCAATTTTCCGTTTTCCAGTCCCCCTTGCAGGACGTCACAGCAAGGATGTCAAGGGGCTGTTCACGCAATGTGTGATGGTGCCCCAATGTCCTTCCCCCTCAACGGTCCTCCAGCTGCACTTCCACCTGGGGTTACCCAGATGGCAGTACTGTGGCGAAGGACAGAACCCTCCCACCCCAGAGAAGGAGAACATTCTGTGGGGATGCTCAATCCCCGGTTGGCCCCTGATGATTTGGGTTTAGGAACAAGCTACCATTGCGCTGACAGGCTGGTAATGAATGATATATTAATACTGCCACAGAGATCACGTTTACAGTTGTAAGTGTGGTCTCAATTACATCCTTAGGATATCAGAACTGCTCACCTCTGGTTCGCAGTTCTCATACCTGAAGAATGCGCATGAAATGGCCAGCCCAGTGGCGCTGGAGTTTGAGGCACTGGTTGCTACACCTCACGCTACGCTGGCAACCCAGGTTCGGAAACAAGCCCAGGCCACCGAGGGTTGGCAGGGGAGAGAGAGGATCTGGAGGAATGATCTCCTCTCTCAGGGAGGGACGGGCCTCTGGTGGTGGCTGGAGGGCAGTACAGGCTGGAAGGGCATGCACCGGTGTCCTAACATTGGTGGGAGGGGAGGATAGGAAAAAAGAGCCAGCAGACTCCATGATGGTCACAGCAGCACCCCAACCGCCCCCCCGATGTCTGGATTTCGCTCCGGGGGTGGGGGTAAAGCCGGTGCCCCTTCACCCCGGACCTGCCACGGGGAATTGGGGGGGGGGTGTCAGGTCGGGGAACGATGTGGGCGGAGATGTAGTCCCTCCGAAGGAGGGACTGGACCCATCTACCGGGCTCAGGGATCGTTAAACGCTATAAGGAAAAAAAGAATGCGCATGAGACCACTCTTACAACTATAAGAGTGGTCTCTCTGGTAGTATTAATGTACAAAATAGTATGAAGTAGTACATCATTAAATGAATAACGTGCCACGTTAAGGAGCACTCTAAACAGCACTGCAGGTTTGTTTGAATCATGTTTTTCCCTAATTGTGTTATTTCCATAAAGAATTGGACTCTTCCACCAATTCCTCAGCCAAGTTCTGGAAAACTATCAAGGATATTGAAGGGCATGCTGCTCCGAACACCCTGCCCACAAAAATCACTACTGGTGTTTCTATGGTGTCTGACAAATCCTCCATCCTCGACTCTTTTAATGACAGTTTCGCAACCGCAGGACTTGCATTCAATACCTCTCCTGCCAACACCCTCTGCTCACAACTCGGCTTACTGGACACATTAGCTCCGGTCACAAGCATGGCATTCTCCCTCCAGCCTACCACTGCAAAGGAAGTTGAGAATCTTCTACATCTGGACACCAGGAAGAGTGCTGGGGCTGACCTCTTAGACCCCTTCTTCTTGAAGCTGAGTCACTGTGTACTGGCAGTGCCTATCATGCATCTCTTTAACCACTCCTTTTCACAAGGTGTTATCCACCCCCCTCTGGAAAACCACCCACATAATCCCACTTTTCAAGTCTGAAGAACCCTGTGACCCGAACAACTATAGGCCAATCTCCTTACTCCCCACCCTATCCAAATTATTGGAGAAAATAGTGAGTATACAGCTCAGGAACTATCTTTTTTTTTTTTTTTGTAGAGTCTTTTTTTCTGCATTCCCTAGCTCCAGACTCTCTCCAGTGTGGGCATCTCGGTCTTCTGCTTCTCCCGTCCTGCCTGAAGCGCGATGCACTCAATTCCGGTTGAGACTTCCCCCAGCACCTGTGTGGCTTGCCTGAGCCCCCCCAGTTCTATGTTCTCCGGAGAAGGACCACCATCACTTCTGGCGCCCTATCTAGGGGATTGGAGGGGCAGCCCATAGGAGAGGGAGCCGGAACGTGTGTCATGTGTCCGGCAGTGGATGTGGGGCTGAAGCCACTGGCCCCGCCTTCGCCTACTGGAGGGGGAGGGATTTTCCAACTTTTTATTTTCCCCCCAACAAGGGCAGTGCAATTCGCCCAACCCGCTACGTGCGTGCTCCCGCACACTTCCAGAGGGCAGCCGCCCAATGTTGCAACCCACTGTCTGAGTCCCGCAGCTGTACTACACTCAGCCACTGCCAGGTGCTGCTACTAGCACAGGACGGTCCCCTGACCCACCCCAGGAGAGGAGAGCAGTCTATGGACGCTCAATCCCTGCCGACAATCCGGGCTCTTTCCCGAACCCGGGTCACCGGCGTGGCGCAAGGTGTGGCATCCACTGCCTCAACCCTCAGCGCCATCGGGACAGCCAGCTCAGGAACTATCTTGATGTTGCTAACTTGTTAAACCCTCTACAGTCTGGTTTTAGGCCACATCATAGTACTATCTCAGCCATTGCAAAAGTAACCAATGACCGGCAGTGTGCCCTGGATACTAAGAACTTCGTCTGTGCCGTATTTCTGGATTTAAGCACGGCATTTGATACTGTTGACTATGATTTACTCCTTGTTTCCCTCCAAAACATCGCCCTGGACTCCCTATCCCTAAGATGGTTCTCGAACTATCTTACAGGACGGCAACAGCAGATTAAGGCAGAAGGGGAGCTCTCATCCCTAAAACCTCTTCAGAGGTGTGCACCACATGGCTCGATACTGGGTCCATTGCTCTTTGCAATATACATAAACAGAATCGACGCTGACGTCAAATCTGCTAACATTCACCTTTTTGCTGATGATGCGGTACTTTACATTGAAAGATCCTCCCCGGAAGCCGCTTGAAGGGATCTGCAACAGGAATTTAACCTGCTACAATGACATCTCCTACAAAAGAAACTGCTCCTGAATGCAAAGAAAACAAAGGTGATGCTTTTTTTTCCCCGTTGCAGATGTTAATAACCTTGCAATTCAAGGTCACTTACCTCAGATTCATATGCTCCTTGGCAAACCACTGGACTCTGTAACAAAATTCAAATACCTGGGGGGTCTGGACAGACCAAAAGCTTTCCTTCAGTGATCACACTGATGAGCTGACAAAGAAGCTGAGGCAGAGGCTTGGCCACTTTTACAGGATCAAAAACCTACTAACATTGGAGGCAAAAAAGTGACTGGTCCAAACTACTTTCCTCACCTTATTGGATTATGCAGACTTTCTTAATAGCCAAAGCACTGCCACTGCTCTGGCCAAACTCGACACGCTATACCATACAGCTCTGAAATTCATTGCTGGACTACCTAATTGTACACATCACTGCTCCCTCTACGCGGTCCTCCCTCGGGTACAGAAGTCAGAGAAATGCAGCCCCTGGACCTACAGGGTGATTACTAAATCACTGCCCCAGTACATCTCGGACTGTCTTCCTCTAAATGCAGTAGGTAAGTATGTCCTAAGGAGTTCTACTTACATGTCGCTTGCAGTACCGAAGTTCAAGTCGCGCTTTGGTAGGTCTGCCATTAATCACAATCTACCCGCACTAAGGAACAACCTGCAAAAAACCTTGTGACTGGCATTCCCAATCAAACTATCAGCCTTCAAAGCACTATATTCTCATTCATTCAAGGAATCCTGTAACTGCTTCCCCTGACGTCACAGCCTCCCATCGCCTCGAATCAGTTTCTGGCCTTGTCAGAACATTCCATTCCTGGTACTCCTGCCCCACTACTCAGTATTTGTACCCTACCTGATAGTTCCACCCAATCTAAGTTGGAGTCTCCCTCTCTGAGTCATTGTGGCAGCTACTAATATTACACTTCCTGGCATGTCACCCTCGGCCCCTGTTCCTGGCATATTGCACCTAGCTCTGTAACCACTGCCATCTGCAGCTGCTGCTCTAAAGCCCCTCAGGCACCCCTGCACTTATTCTCTCATTCCCGAGTTCCTCACCCTTCCTCACCCGTGCCCCTCCTTGCACTATGTACTCAATACTTGAATCCAAGCCTGCTCCATGAAAACTCTGTATATATGATTGTATAGGTTTACTCTGTAACTTTTGTAGCACAAGTTCCGTAGCACGTGGTATTTAGCTTTCTGTCTTATTTTATAAACATAATCCAGTGCTATTATTAACCTCTTGTGCGTAATCCCTATTCTATGTAATGACTCTGTAAGTTGGTATTCCTCTTTATGTATTGTTCATGTATCTTGCCCAGGTCCATCTCGAAAATGAGCTTGCTCAATGGTGTTTGCCTGGCTTAATAAAGATTTTGATTGATTGACTGGAGAGAAAAAAAATGGTGGCCAGTATGTTTTGAAGGTTCTAATAGTTGTCACATTGACTTTTTTAATTGACTGCATCCTGACAGCCTGCACCCATTTTCACCATGGGTTGTGGCATTTTGCCACATGGTTAGTAGCAAATCAAGACACAGTATTTTCCCTACCCATTTTGTGGAAAAATAACAGACTGTGGGGAGTGCAAATTGGTGTGGTTGCAGGTTCAAAAAAAGCACAGTTATGTAAGAACTTATCGTAACAGTAGACCTTCAAAAGGATCTCTTGTAGCAGGCCACGCCCATGGAACTATTGTCATCAGGTACTAGGATCACACAGAAACTTTTCTAGCTAGCAGTCTACAAGGGGCTGCCCACAATGACGTCACACGCAGGCTACATTTCTTCCATATAAATGTGGGCGGTCCCACGCCCCCCTCAGTTCTCCCGCTGGATGGGGAACTGAGGAGGGGCCAGCGGTTCCCGCTGTGATAAGAAAGCTGAAAAATACGAGACAGACAGAGAAGCCCTAAGGACAAGGGTGGAACAGCATGGGCCACTGCAAGAGAGCCTCTCGAAGATCTACTGTTTTGGTAAGTTCTTACGTAACTGTACTGTCTTCATCAAGGGTATCTCTTGCAGCAGGCTACAACTATGGAATGAGACCCAAGCAATTCTGACAGAAGAACCAATCTGGGTGGCTGGAGGCTATGGGCCTATGAAAGAAGGCCTTGAAGCACAGTCAGGTCAAGGCCTGCCCTACGTCAAGAGTCTAGACTACAGTGCTGGGTGAAAGAGTGGACAATACTCCAGGTGGCAGCAGCACAGATCTCAGCAGCTGACACATACCTGAAACACGCAACAGAAGTGGCCACACCTATGTTCTATGACCCAAGATCTGTGAAGAGCTGCAATAGGGTGGACACCTGGGGAGGGGCGGAGGCCATGAGGAGGACCTGAAGATTCTAGTTGGAAACTTGGCAGCTGAAATTCAGTGCCAAAAAGTGTGCAGTGATGCACATGGGGCATAAAACCCCGCAAGCAGCTTACACTCTGGGTGGGTGTGTGAAGGGTAATTAAGCCAACTGAGCAGGAGAGGGATCTGGGGATTATAATATCAAGCAACCTTAAGGTAGGCAATCAATGCAGCAAAGCGGTGGGACAGGTAAATACAATGTTGGCGTGCATGGGAGCTCCCTGGACTGCACACTGAGTAGCCAGACATCCAGGTAAGGGAAGACGTAGAGTCCCTCCCTCCTGAGAGTTGCTACCACCACTGCCAAACATTTGGGAAAAAACTGAGATGAAAAGGGCAAGGCTCAAAAGTGGTAGTGCTCCCTCTGGAACTGGAACCTGAGGTACTGCCTGTAGGGAGCACGCACTCAGAGGTGCAGATATTCATCCTGCATGTCGAGGGAGCATATACAGTCTCCCTGGTGCGGAAGGGGCCGCAAGCCCTGCAGTGTCACCATACTGGACTGGCAGAATTGGATGTAGGACTTTAGATTTTGCAGGACCCGAATGGGATGTAAATCCCCTGTGCATATGGGGACCAGGAAGAAGTGAGAGTAGAACTCTCTGGTCCTTTAAGCTGCTGGAACCAGTTCTATGGCCCTTTTGTGCAGCAGCGTTTGAATTTCCCCCTGCACCACCGGCACGTGGTCTGTCGGGTAGTTAGACTAAACAGGAGGCAGCTGTGGAGGCCACTCCAGAATGTCTAGAGTGTCATCTAGCTATATGATCTGCAGGACCCAAGCAGCTGTGGTGGTCTCCTGCCATCAGACCAGGAGCATGAAGAACTGATGCCCTATCACTACCTCCTGTAGCGGATGGGGGGAGGACAAACACCCCCAGTGTCTGCCCAGAGACTGAAAGCCCGGGGCAGGCCAATGGGAGGCTAGGCTGAGAGGCACCATCAGGCTGCATGTGGCAGGGAGAGGATGAAGAGTTGACTGTCTGCCAAGACCAACCAGAGGCCTACAGAACAAAATGTGTGCCCTGCTCATCTGCCCCAAAGAGCATATAGCTCCTGGAGGAGGAGGAAGAAAGGACTGGTATAAAGCCAGAGCCAACCCCATACCCAGAGCCCAGAAAGATGCATCAGGCAGTGGACAAACTCAGCTGCTGTAGCGGAGGCAGCAGCGACGTTGTAGGCGAACTATAAAAGATGCTTGCCTACATGTACCCGGCACCTCGAGCCGGGCAGAAGGGAAGGCAGTGGGCCCCAAATGCAGCCGAGGCGCAGGCCATGGCCACCCTCTTGGCCGAAGGAGCAGAGGCCCGCGGGTGATGGGGGAGGTACGGAAGAAAAAGCCCCAACTCCGCAAAGACTTCATTGGTGACATCTTGCAACACCTGGGCAGGGGCAAGGAGACCAAAGACCCTAGGCCAGGGGGAGACGCCAAACACCCCTTGCCCACAAATGGGGTGAAAGGAGGCCCATAACATGTGTGGGCAGCCCTGGAGGCAACTGGCTGGGGCAAGTCAGGGTCTGGTCCAGAGCCCTCGCTAAAGCCCGGCATGGGATGCTATCAAGTCCCCTAAACACCCAGGTGGAGACATAGAATAAGAAGCCTCATGCCTGGGGGGACACAAAGGGACCTCCTGCCGAAAAAGAGAAGGTGAACAGCCGGCAGATAATGGGCAGCCCGGGGGATTACCAGCAGGGGCCCCCAGTGAAGAAGCATGGTCCTAAGCCTCAGCAGTGCCGCACCCCCCCTACAAGCTGTGCTGGTGCTAGAACTGTACATGACCCAGAGTCCTGGTGTGGAGATGGAACCCCCAGTTTTCTGGTCGTCTGGCCTCCGAGGCAAATGAGCGATCTGCTGAGCCACTGACACTGTTCCCGAGCAAGGGACAGCAAGAAGGCAAGGGTCCCCCCACTCAACCTGGTCTTCCACTGCATGGTAATCCGGGGCAGGAGGTGCAGGGAGACAGAGGGAGATCTCAAGCGCTCCCATCCTGATAGGCTCCACTAATGGCACCGTCCGATGGAAGCAGAGGGACAGCGACAGGGCATGGCCAATAGCCTAGACTACACAGACTGGAATGATGGCTAAGAAGCACCAGGCAGTGCCATCCATGTTCACGGCACACCCAAGAAAGTCTGGACGGGGAAGCCAATGGGGCACCTTGACTGGGTTGCAGGCTGGATAACCTGAGCGAAGGGGAGGGAAGAGCAGCAACTGGGGGAAGGCACTAGGCACCACAGGATTGCCCTTACTAGACCCAAAGTAGCCTAGAGAGAAAAAAAGGGACCCTCCAACTCCCAAAAGGTGAGGGAGGCATCATGGTGCCGGGGAGGAACTGGGTGCCACCGGCATCGGACCAAAGCAGCTATGATAATGACAAGTGAGTGGATGCCAAACCCTGGCTGCTAGGGCTATGGAGGAGGTGGGTGGGATTGGAGAGGCAACGGCACCACCACTCCGTGTGCCAGATTGGTGGGGTAGGCAAAGGGCGCCACCGCGGCGGACTGGGCCAGCTAAGACTGGCCAAAAGCAGAGGACCTGGCCCCGATCTGCCCAGAGTGGGACCAGGGAGTGGGAAGGATGGGAGAGGCAGAGGCGTCAGTGTCCAGGGGGTTCAGCCATAGCTGAACCCCTGGTTATGGCTGGAAGAAGAAAGTAGTCCAGATAGCCGGCAGCAGACTGGAAGGGACGGTGGCAGAGCGGCGGTAAGGAAAAAACCAAAAACACTAATTGAAAAGGTTTTAAAACAAGAAATAAAATAAGCGGTCGACTGAAGCGTTTGGGGTCTCTGTAGGGTCTGATGTGCAATGGTTGATGGTGTGAAAAGAACTAGGTACAGTGTGGGGCCACCCACGTTTATATGGAAGGGACACAGCCTGCGTGTGATGTCGTTGCCGCCCCCCCCCCACCCTGAAACCTTTTGTCATATATAATGCATGGAGGGGAGAATACTGTGATTGCAAATGTTCTTTGTCCTTTGCAAACATTCTGTTTTCTCTTAAACAGCAGAGAAGTTTCGAATAAGAACACATCTGCAGTATGAGCACTATGACAGCAGAAGGAGCTATAATAAGACTGTGACACAGGCAAAACAGTGGAACAGCATAACACTTGTTGGAGAGGTGACACTGTACGTTATAAAATGGGTTGGAAATTTCCTGATACCTGACTGACTAAATAAGTTCTGTGACTCGTGTTATTTCCCCAGAAATGCACAGGCTGAAGCAAGTTCAGGCACAGTGAGATTGCAAATTTGGGCCAATCACATACAAAATCCATGAGCCACTTCACTCATACCTGACTGCCATCACAAACATGGCTACCACCTTTACTCACTGAAAACCTTTAACAACACTCTACGAAGAAAAACACTCAAATTAAAAAAAATAAACATTCTTTCATGATACCCTCCTCACACATATAAACAAATTTTAAAAAATCAGGTGCTATTCACAGTTTTGATTTCTGGTGTTTCTTTGGTGACCGCAAGAACCCCCAACCCCCATCCTTACCAACTTGTCATGGCAATCCTAATGGTTACCCTGCGACAGATAAAACTGAGACTGTGGCTCGATATAAGGCCTTCTGTTGTGTGTGTGTGTGTGTGTTGGGGGGGACATTCTGCCAGTAGAATTCTGCAGAAGTTTAAATTCCTGTATTACACAACAAATAAACATTCCCTCTATTGAATGTGTAGAAAGACAGATGACTGACAGGTTGGAAAGGACTACTTTTTTACTAGACACTTTTAGCAAAAGAAAATGCCTGTTTATAATAAAAAGAAGTTGGCATTTTATTGTTTTTTAAACTTTCTCCTGGCATGCTGGTGACCCGGGTTTGTGCAGAGTCAAGGACGAGAGGACTGGAGGCCAGCAGGAAGGGAGTCACAGCGTCCCTTGGATGCTTCGGGGGGCAGTGCTGGTCCACTTCAATGGTGGTCCCTGGCGATGTCCTAGGCGGTGTGGAACACCACCCACTCCGCCAGATGTCCCTGCCCCAGGATGCTGCGTGTGGCCGCCTGATTGTGGGAGGTGGGAGGAGCAAAAAAGAGGAAAACTGCCCACCCAGCTGCTGGATGATGGCTGCCCTGGTCCCTGACACCATGCAGCCATTCTGCAAGCCGGCACTTGTCTGGTGCCCTGGCCACCCCGTGGTCAAGGTAGCGGAACTATGTCCCTCCCTCCCTGGCATCCCCTTGGGGGAGGCCTCCCCCAGAAGGGTTACCCCAGGTCTACCATGGGTGCATGCCACTGTGGGGGATGGATGGATGGCGATGGGGATGGTGTGGGGAGGTGTCCAGGGGCAATCATGCAGCAGCCCGAAGTAGAGGGGGCTGGACTGGGCACTGGAGCAAGGCAGGGAAAAAAAGAATAAATAAACTGTTTTTCAGTTTACCCATTTTATAAGTGCAATAAGACAGTTCAGGTCATTGGTTGTCTGGGTTTAAGGCACTTCCAGGTACTAAAGGCCCTCAGTGCAAGTGCCTTGTGCCTCACCACGCACCTGGGTGGGCATTAACCCCAGACAACCAACACCCTGCCCTATCATGCTGCTTACTTAATACTGCCACCCAGATCATTCTTATGGTTGTAAGCGTGGTCTCACACACACTCTTGGGGTATGAAAACTGCAAACTGAAGGTGAGTGGTTCTGATACCCTAAGGACATGAGATAGATCAATAATTATTAAAATTTCCAGGACAGCTACGGGTGAGACACTCTTAACAGAATACGGGTGATTCATACAGCTGCCGCAATGGCCTAGCGGCAGCGTGACATGCTGCCATGTAGACAACCTGGGTTCAGGGCCTGAGCTGCAGAGGGCTGACAGTGAACTCTGGCGCCATCACAACCTAGCTGGGCTAGGGTGCTTGTGCCTGCTGCAGGAGACCTGCTGTGTGCATTGCAAGGCTGGCAAAGGCTGCACTTCAGTCAGGGACGTGGGAGGGATTCGAAAAAAGGGAGAAAACCTACAGCCGTCTGAATGATGGCCTGGGCTCCTGGGTCCCTGTGCTTGTCTGCACTGGATGGTGGACAAAGCCTTGGGGAGGAGGACGCCCCCCCCCCCGAGCCCCTGCCACGGACGTCAGAGCCATGGGGATAGCCTGTGTACTACTGAGGCTGGGGAGGGCCTGGAGACACAGGCCCAAAGAGGGTACATCCCTGACTGACGAATGTGGCCAGGATAGAAAAATCTCTGTGGGGGAAAGAGAGTGTCTCACACGCAGAGGAAAGAAGTGCTCTGATTGGTGGGGAGTGCTCCCTCATCTATAATGAGTTGCAGAAGAACATGTGAAGCCACATTATTCTCCTTCCCCATACATTATATGGCTGCAGTTCCTTTACGGGGTTCCGATGACACAGAAGAGCGAAGCTTGGGTGGTTTGTAAATGTCGTGGGAAACACAGAATATGTCAGCAGAAAAGGACTGTTTGGCCCTCACATTCTGCCCAGGCGTTCCCTGCCTAATCAGTCTCTGCAGACCTCAAATGATCTCCAGTGACCCTCCCTCCTCCCTGCCTGTGTCACCCCTATGTTTATCCTATGCATGCTTGAAGCCTCCCCCCCCCCCACTGTTTTTGCCCCATTACTTCTGCTGGCAGTCTGTTCCAGATGTCTATCACCCTTTCAGTGAAGAAATATTATACCATGTCTCTCTTAGACTACCCCCCAGCTTCATCGATGTCCCCGGTCCTGGTGCTCTTTCCCATTTGAAAAGACTCCTCCTGCACCCTGTTCACCCCTGTACGGTATCTGTAGGTCTCTATCATGTCACCTCTCGCTCTCCTCTCTTCTCAGGGTGTACATGTTGAGATCCCTCAGTCTTTCCATGTAAGGCTTCTCGTGCAACTCCTGCACCACTTTAGTTGCCCTCCTGTGCACTGCGTCTACCCGGTCTATGATCTTTCTGAGGTGCGGCCTCCAAAACTGGACACAGTACTCCAGGTGGGGGATTCACCAGCGAGCGATACAGTGGTAACACTACCTCCCTCCTCCTGCTGGAGATACCCCTCCCTATGCACTGCAACATCCCATAAGCCCCACCCATTGCTTTGTCACACTTTCCTGCCACCCTGAAATCGTCAGATATGATAACCAAAAGGTCCCTTTCCTGTTTAGTGACTGTCAGTACCTCCCCCATCCTATACTCAGTGCCTGGGCTCCTATGCTCTAGGTGCATGATCTTGCACTTTTTGGCACTGAACCCCAACTGCTATGCTTTAGACTATTCCTCAAGTTTTCCAAGATCACTGCTCGTTCTCTCCACCACCTCCCGAGTGTCTACCCTACTGCAGATTTTGGCATCATCTGTAAAAATAGAGGACAATGTATGGTCTACAATCAATAACAAGCGTATGTATGCATCGAGAGGTTGCCATGGTGACAGTCTGAACCTCGGGACCTAAGCTCCAGAGGGTTGTCGCCATGGCAACCTTGAGATGTCTACATACACTTGTTATTGAGTGCAGACCACACATTGTCGTTTATAGTGTATGGTCTACAAACCGGAGTTACTGTGTTGGTAGGATGACACGCATGCGCGAGCGTTCCATGTTATGCTGCAGTAGCTACGTAGCTAGTGCAGCATAACAACTACGATGACGTAGCTACTGCAGCATAACAACCCTATTCTAGGGATGGATTTCCATCCCTAACAACGTTCCACCATACACTATAAGGTGTATCTTCCCTTCCAGTTTTTTAGCAATGTTGCTTAGGAAGACAATGAAGAAGACTGGTCCCAGTATTGAGCCCTGTGGCACTCTGTGGGTCACTCTTCCATCATCCGAGTAAGTGCCATTTACCACCACCCTCTGTCTCCTATCCATTAACCTGTTTCTAACCCAAGTCACCACTTTAGATCCCACCCCCAGGCTGCTGAGTTTATTAGTCTCTTGTGCGACACAGTGTGAAAGGCCCTGCTGAAGTTCAGATAGGTCATGCCCACTGCCTTATCTATTTTCCTGGTGACCCAGTAAAAGAAATCCATCAGATTAATTTGGCAGGACCCCCCCCCACCCGTGAATCCATGCTGCCTGTGGTTTTGCAGCCCCTGGATTCAAAACAGGTCGACCAACTGCCTTTAGTATGGCTTACATTACTTTCCCCACCTATGATGATAACACTAGACTAAAACCCCAAGATGGAATGCAAAGCCTTGTAATTTACAGTTGGAATATTTTTTAAGAATATAAAGTTAAAAGAACACTGTTTATAGAGTGCTTAAAACTGACACAAAAGAATGAATGTCTTTTTTGATCAGACAAATGCAAATCAATCAGGCTCTAAATGCTGTAGAGGCAGTGGAACATTAGGCCATATTCTACAATTCACCATTCTGACACTGCTGCTGTGAATTACAGGATTTCTGAAGTCACAACTGAAGGGCTCCGCCCGCGGTTCAATGGGCGGGGATAATCTCCCTACTTAACGCCTTCAGTCCAGCTCAACATCGCTTAGCTGTTCATTTGGACACTGAGCCGAACGTTGTGGACTTCTGTTCTCGCTGCAGTTTTTGGTTTGTGTAACCCCCCCTACAAATGGGGGTTCCCGAAAAGTCTTCCTTGAGCTTGCCTAAAAGCTCACTGCCAGGCTGGTGTTCTGTGTTTTAGCAGATTAAATGTATTGCCAGAGAGTGCCTGTATAGCCTCTGTGTACTGTCTGTTTAAGAGCTGCCTGGATTGCAGTCTTAATTAATCTAAAAGGGAGCTCTGTTAGAAGATGTGCTTGTTTGCTGATCATTTGTTAGAGTAGTAATAATATTGCAGTTTGTTCTAACCTGCCTTCTCTGCAGCAAGGACTGTTCTGTTTATCTCCACCAACTTGGCCCGGGACTGTCAGAATGGGCCAATCAGTACTGTTGGGACTCTAAAATGGAGCCTGCCTACAGGGGCTTGGTGGGGTCAAACTTGTAGGAATTGTAGTTTTTGCATTTTGGCGCCTAAAATAACCTGGAGGGGAAGCCCTTGTTGTGACTGACAGACAGATCAGCCAACCGAACCTTTTGGATCTTGGGGAAATTCCCAAGCTGCTTGCAGCTAGTTTCAGTTCTGAGTTGGGAAGTGAAGATATAACAGCTTGAATGATTCAAGCAGCAGCCCCGGCGTAGATTCGCGGGGGAGAACTGTGGAAAGGCCTGAGTTTTTGCCTGCATGCTTGCCTGCTGTCCCTGACAGGGAATGTGCGCCTTTTTCGGACTAAATCCGAACTTGGAGAGCGAAGTAAGCCACTGAATTGTGACCAGGCTCCTACCTGAAGAAGAAGACCGAAGATTTGCTGAATGCGATCGGCCTGTCTGGACTTCCAGCCACCTCTGAACTCCTGGATTGTGCAGAGACTCTAATTACGACCGGAGAGCCTTTTGCCTGGTACAGTGGAATTTCCTTACATGTGAATGTGTTGTGTGCTTATAGTGGGTTGTGATTGGTTCCCCACTGTGGTTTGAATTGTGTTCTGCTTGCTGGAAGCTGCATTAGAATTTCCTTACATGTAAATGTGCTGTGTGCTGCTAGTGGGTCACAATTTGGTTCCCCACTGTGGTTTGAACTGTATTCTGCTTGCTGGAAGCAGCATCCAGCCCCACGGACTGAATCCAAAATCATCTCCATTGGGCCTGGGCCTTGCCACACTGGCCCAGCCTGACTACCCGCTGCACAGAGAAAGCCATCGACGAGAGACCTGCCTGGGGATCAGCCCCTTGCTCAACACTTGAACAGGAACGACGCCTCGGTGATTCGTGTGGGCCCCGCTTCTCCGGGCACTCCAGCTCAACAACCTGCAGTCTCGATTTCATCCTGCCTGTGTCCAGTATTGGGTATCGTGAGTAAACATCAGGGTAGCTCCCTGTAGCAACAACTAAATCTCAAGTGTTGTCATCTGATTGTCTGGTTGCTTTTTCTTTCACGAACTGAGCCCTCCAGCTCCGGATTACAAATAGTGTGTGTTGTGCATGTTGCTTTCTTCCATCACAGGGCCCCAACCAGCTGCAACGTTCCTGGCTAGCCCATAGTCTCCCTACCTGGGTACCCAGAGGTGTGACTGTGTGAGGACTTAAAGTGCATGCATAACTGTTTGATTAATATAGCCATTAAGCCAGTTAACCTGATTACGCCCCTTCCTTGTTCAAGTCCCCTGAGTAAATCAGATCTGACTTTTTTGCTGCATTTAACCTCACTGTGGTTCCAGTTTGTGCCAAGAGTACTGTACTGTTGCTATTTACTGTACATAATCTTGTTTTACAGGGGGTCCCCAGGGTTGAGCCAGAGGAACCAGCCCTGGTGGTAAGAGCAAACAGTGAGGGTACTGGTATGGTGTACAAGGGGTACTGCGAAAGTGATTATCGTATATTGCTCAGGCCACTAGAAAGGAAAGAGTGGGGTTACCGTGTCCCGGAGGGCTGTGCCCAGGTTAGTTTGACCACTACCAACCCTGACCTCCGTGTGGAGGCACCCGTTTCAGAACTCAAGCCCCTTAACCTGCTACTAGCTGCGCAGGCTGGGGTAGTAGCCCTTGGGATAAGCGCCACCAGGGTTACATTTGCCTTTCTCACTGTCCCTTGCTCCTTTGTTTCCCTCCTGCTCTCTTTCCTTGCTTGCTGGTCCTCGCTGTTCCCCGCCATTGCTATTTCCGGCCTGCCTCCCACCGGCTCGCAGCCCCTTCCCCCTGCCTTCTGAGCTCCTTTTTCTGGTTTTCTGTCTTGCCCAGCCGCTCGCCGTTCTGGCTTAGGCGGTTTCTGCTTTCCTTCCTGTTTCTTCCTTGCTGCGCTAGGCCCCGCTGCGCCGCCTGCTCACTTCTTCTGCTCCTTGCTTTTCCCCAGTGGTTTCGCTGTTGTTTCAGCGTCATTCCCGTTTCTGTCCCTCCCTTCAGCGCTGCTTTGCTCCCTGTCTGGCCTGCGAGCTGCCGGGTCCCCCCTGTTCCTGGCCTTCCTTTTGCTTGCCTGTGTTTCTCCCGTTGCTCTACTCGTTTTCAGCCCCCTGGGCCAGCCGGTGTGTCCCCCCTTCGTTCTCCACCTCTGCTCCTGCTTGCTTGGCCCTCTTACCTTTTGGGCATCCTGTCCATATCCTCCATGTCCTGCCATCCGTTCCCTGCTCTATTCCCCTGTGCTGTTGCTCTCATCTCCTGCTCCTTACTTCCTGGTTTTCTTAAAGCTATACCGCCCTTAGCTTTTAAAGCTGTCCTGCTTTTCCTTTCACCCCAACATATCGTGCCAGCACATTAAGTGTACCATAGCAAACCACTTATTGTCTACTGCCTGCTCATTTATGCTCTGCACCCACGTGGGGGTCACAGCTGCTCGTCTTTATCCTGTACCTACGTGGAGGTACTTGGATGTCCCCAGCTCACCTTTCCTGTATTTACGTGGAAATCTCAGGATTAAGGCTCCAGCCTGCTATTTACTGTTCCCTGTTCCTATGTGGAGGCTTCAGGGTTCCTACCCGACCTACATGGAGGTTCAGAGTAGTCGATATCTCCCATTCCTGGACCTATGTGGAGGTTCCAGATATTTTCTCCCCTTTTCCTGTGCCTACATGGAGGTTTCAGGAGTTGCTCCAGATACTCTCTCATTGCCATGGCCACATCAGATCCGGAAGAAGGTCCGTCACCTGCCCCTCCATGTACCGTCCAGAAGAAGACTTCCAAGTCTAGAAATTCTTTGAAAGATTGGACTGTTTCCCGGTTGATTACTGAATTGCAGAAACTGGGGATTTCATACTCCTATTCTGCCAGAAAGCAGGAATTGTTTGATCTCTTTTTAGCCGCAAAATCTAAAGAGGCTCCTTGCCCTGCTTCTCCACCCTTTACTCCTCCTCCCCAGAATCTGGATGCTTTCTCTGAAATTAAGGACTTAATTACCCAAATGGCTGCTTCCATGAACACTATCCAATCCTGTATTACAGCTCTGGAAAACCGTATTCCTTCGCAGCCTCCCGTCCAGCCTTCTCCGACAGTGGATCCTCCTACACCTCTTCTACCCCCGACTCCAGCTCCTCCATCAGATCCTGCCTCGCCTGCACTCCAAGGTATGAATTCTCAATCCTCTATATTGCCTACCACTGTAGAATTACTAATGTTCACTGCCAATAAACCTTCGCTATGTTCGCGGTCCACTAGCCAACCGCTAATAATAAAATACAGTGAAACAAGCTTGACAGTCTAATATACTTTATTAATTACAAAGAATTCGCAGTTCCATCTCGGGGCAAGGCAATAAGATGGCAATGTGGCAAGTGGGTAAGCTGCTCCTCCTTATACTGTATCACCCTGCCTGGTTGCAAATCAGGTTAAAGTCTTTATGGCCTTAGTCTCTAGTAGTCTGTCTCTCCCTATGGTCATTATCTCCCTCCCTTCCCCTGTGGATGGCTGGGCTCATAGTCTGGGCTCACAGAAAAGTCCTCCAACACCAGCACTACCTTGTCTCTGCTCGAGTCCTCGCTTCTCCAGAACTGTAATCAACATTCTAGGTCAGTGGGCTACAGCAGCAAAACACAAAAGAACACAAATGACCAGTTTTCAACCTGAATCTAGTGCCAGGGTACCATTTGTCCACAGCATCGTTGTGTCAGCTCTAAGCAGATAACCGCGAACATTAATTCCTGCCAATAGATAGACAGAAACTAGAGCGCTAAATTAAACAGCCGCAATACTAAATAATTCTACAGTATATCCCATATTCATCTAGTCCCCAATCATCTCTGCAAGGACATTATGGAAGGAAAGGATGTCAATCTGATTTCCTTACTCACTTCCTCCCATGATTCCACAGAAAATCGAATCGTCTCTTGTGAAGATGTGTCAGTCATTTTGAAGTCCAAGGACCCCAGGCTGTCTAAAATGCTCACCATTCCCGAATTTGTCCTCGCCTTCAGCCTCTACAGAGTCATTCTTTGCTCTGCCTTTCCTTCCAGAAGAGAAGAACTTGACTCCTACATGTATCTAGTAGTCGATCTTGGAGTTCGGTATGGGGAATCCCATTTTTTTGACTACCATATATCCTTTTCCGCTAAAGCAGCGGCTGCCCTTGCTTATTTCAACATGAGACCCAATTGGGGTGCCTTGGACAATGAATTATTCTGTAGGCATTTTCCAGGTCAAAGAGCCCTCACCTGGCAGATCTGTGGCTCTTTTGCACATTCTGCATACCTCTGCCCATTAATTGTATCAGACTCCTCATCCAACCGTCCTCCTCCATTGATGTCAATGTCCATTACCCACACCATTCGCAATCCGAATGCCTTGCCCCGCTCCTCCTATGATAGACTTGGCCGCCCCATTACATTCCTCGACGGAAAACCTGTCTGCAATGCTTTCAACTCTACGAGGTATTCCTCTCATGGCTGCAGATTCCTCCATCTGTACAGTCGTTGTGGTGAAGCTCATATGAGATGCACTTGTCCTAAACTTCCTTGATTTAAGCAATGACAATTACAGCATCCTTCCACCCCAGTGAACATTCTGACTTTGGCCCGGTTGCTGTCTTCGCACTCTTCCACCTTCCTGATGCAGTTTCTTATATCCGGGCTGTCTGAAGGTTTCCACACTGGCATCTCCGTTCTCCCCTCCTCCTCTTACCAGTGTAAGAACCTCCTTTCGGCCATTCATAAACCAGAAGTTGTCCAGCAATTATTATGCAAAGAACTTGACAAAGGCTTCCTTATTGGTCCAGTCAAGCACCCTCCATTTCCTATCTTCAGGATTAATCCTATCGGAGTGGCGACTCGCAAATTCTCTGGCAAGAAGTGGTTTATAGTCGACCTTTCTGCTCCACGAGCTTCTCGTATTCCCAGTATCAATTCTCTGATCTCTTCCAAAGACTTTTCCCTATCCTATGCCAGAATCGACTATACAATTACCATCATAAAGCAGTTTGGCAGAGGTTCTTGGCTGGCTATAGCAGATATATCAGATGCCTTCAAGCTTCTCCCTATCCATCTTTCCCTATGGCATCTCTACAGCATTGCATGGGACGATTCATATTACATCGCAGTGCGCTTAACATTTGGGTGTAAAAGCAGCCCTAAATTGTTCGATTTATTTTCGGACTCCCTTTGTTGGCTGCTTCACAACCTGTGTCACATCCCTGCTGTAATCCACTTACTTAATGATTTCTTGCTCATTCAACCATCCAATTCTCCCCCAGCAACAAGCATTACTGCCTTGAAGTCACTTTTTCAACAACTTTCTGTACCCATTTCCGAACTCAAAACAATCAGTCCTGTAACTGCCATAGAATTTCTTGGCATTGAACTGGATTCGCAGAAGATGGAAGCCAGGGTACCACTCGACGAGTTACATCGCATTCAAGCCCTAGTTCATTCCTTTTCCATGAGAAAGTCTTGCACTAAACAAGAACTGCTGTCTCTTCTTGGGTACTTGAACTTTGCGATAGCATAATTCCCCAAGGCTGCTCCTTTATATCGTATCTTCTCGAACTAGCCGCAACTGTCCCAGCGTTGCATCATCATGTTTCCACATCCTCCTCAGCTAGATCAGATTTAATCATGTGGTCTCTCTTCCTCAAATCCTGGAATGGTTGTTCCATGTTTTATAAAGACATTTCTCCAAACCTTGTGCCAAAAATCTTCACTGATGCTACTCCCACTTGTGGATTTGGTGCCATTTTCGAAACCTCCTGGATTGCTGCCCCTTGGCCACTGGAAATTCTGCAACTTCCCAATTTTTCAGCTACCTCGTCCTTATTTGAATTTACCCAATTGTAGCAGCCGCCTTTACTTGGGGTCATCTCTAGTTTTTGCGTACAGTTTCCATATTTTTGGATAATGCAGCACTAGTTGACATCATTAACAAAGGCAGATCTGCGTCTCTTTCCATAATGCTCTTCCTGTGGAGACTGACCTGGATTTCATTACAGCACAATTTTTCGATTCGTTGTTTCCATATTCCAGGAATTCTTAATTCTGCTGCAGATTACCTTTCTCGATTTTGTTTCCAGGACTTCTTCATCCTCCATCCTTACACAGATCCAACCACGACTCCTCCTCCTCCCAGATTCCAGGACCTAGTCATGCCTTGAACTTGTACCTCCACCAAGCTCAGCAAATAATGTGGACTGCTCTATCCCCTTCTACCCGAGCTGCCCATTCAGTAGCCTGGAAGAAATGTGTTACGTTTTGCACCCATGCCTCCTTCCATTCCTTACATCTTGGCCTTAATTTCTTACTGCCATAAAACCCATAATCTGAATTATGGTACTATTAAACAATACATATCTAGAGTTCAATTTTTTCTGTCTCAGTCTGATCAGTCTGGTACCTCTCTTCTTTCCAACCCTTCAGTCAAGCTATTATTGTCTGGACTATACAAATCTTCACCTCAGAAACAATCTAAACGTCAACCTATAGATGGCACTATCTTTCGACATCTACTCGACCAACTTCAAGCTAAAGCACTGGACACCCCTCGGACCTTAATCTTGTCTGCCACAATATGTGTGGCCTTTTATGGGTTCCTTCGCCCTGGCAAATTCACAGTCTCATCCTGTTCCGCTTCTACCTTCCTCTCCAAGGATAGTCTTTGCAAACAAGGGGACCATTATACACCGCGTTTTTCATCATCAAAAATGGACAGACTGCAGCAATGAGTACTAATTCCATATTTTCCTACATTTAATAACTGGTGCCCAATTCGGATTTTCAATTAACTGCTCTTCTACCACTCCAAATTCAAGCCATCAGACCCGCTGCTACCTTCCGCAACTTCATCTCCATTAGCAACGAAAGAATTCATGACTTCCATTAGAAGTCTTCTCCAACGCCTCGGATATGATCCCTTTTCCTTTTCAGGCCATTCCTTCCGGATAGGAGCAGCATCAGCAGCATCCAAGAATAACATCCAAGGCAACATAATAAAAAGAATGGGCAGATGGACTTCCTCCTGTTTCGAAACTAATATTCCCAATCCAGATACAGAACTCCATTCTGCCTTTCAATCTATCTCTTCTTAGCATGCCTAGAGGGAAGGCAACTTGGTAGCCATGGTTCCCCAGAGGTTTCCTCCTTAATAGGTTTTTTTTCCTCTCCTGCGAGCTACCGAGTACACTCTCCATGAGCTGGAGGAGATTCATTAATTATCCATTCTCTTTTTGGGCCTTCATTCCTAAAATTTTCAGGCCTCTAAAGAGGGTGGGAATGAGCAAAGGCCAAACCAAATCAGTAAAGCATCAAGCACTCAGTATACACAAGCACTATTGTCCCCATACATTGAACTGTGAATTACAACAAAAAAGTGTGTGAACTATTCATGAATTACAAAGACTGACCATTATTACAAATAGAATAATAGATAGGTGAGTGTCTATTACAAGGGAGTAATACCATCGAGAGGTTTGGGGGACAAGGGAACCTTGAGAGCAAAGCTCGAGAGGTTCCCTTGTCCCCAGAACCTCGAGATGGTATTACTCCCAAGTGATAGACGTTCACCTATTTTTTTATTTTCTGTGACATATAGATACCAGTTTCATTTAAAGTTGTTTGTTTATGTGGTGCTGTGAGGCCCGGCTCCCGCCACAGTGAGGACTCACTCATTGACTCTTTCCATGTCCACCCCTGCCCCGTTCATCAGCCTGCTCGCTCCGTGTCTCTCTTAACTTGAGCGAGTTTTGTTTGGTAAGCAGTCCTATCTTTAGTTGATTTCTTGCCCTGGTGTACACAGGATCAACTAGATAATTCTGCGGTATAAATGGGGGAAAAAAGCATCAGCAGTAGAACCAAGGAATGATTTTCTCTTGCTAAGCGAGAGATGGCGGCTATGTTTTTGGAACTGTTCTTTTTTTATCACAATATTATTTATACCACCTCCGCGACCTGGCAGGGGCTATGACCACCCCCCTCCCCCGAAGGGATATGTCCTCTGGCCTATCAGGGCCATCATGGGTCCTGCCGGTCCTTGGTATTTTTTCTGTTTTCTCCCCCAGGCCCTGTCCCGTGCAATGGGTGCAGTAGCTGTCTCCACCTCCGGTGGAGCAGCCCAACACTGTAAGTGGGCGAACCCTCTTGTGCTGACGCACGTAGCACAAACCCCACCCCGAGGAAGGAGAGAAGTCCTCTAGACGCTCAATCCTTACCTCCCCAGTCGACCCCCGAATGACCCAAGTCTGTTCCCGAAGCCGGGTCACCGGTGTGGCACGAGGTGTGGCATCCAGCACCTCAACCCTCAGCGCCATTGGGTTGGTCGGAACTGTTCTGACTGTCCACAGAGAAACCACGTCCAACACCAGGAGGGGAGGTTTTAGGAACATCACCATGCATGGCTAGAAGGTTGCCTTGGGGATGTCTGGAACAAACCTATGGTATCGGAGGGTTCTGAGGTTGCACTATTCAGGTTTGGTGATAATACTATTGTTCAGAGTTCGAACTATAGTATTACGAGCTCTGAATAATAGTATTATCACTCATCAATGGTACTATTATCACTTTGGCTCCAGTGTATTACAGGGAATTTTTTGTATGCTTTGGGATGCTATGGGAGGGCTTTAAGCCCGAGGTTCGATGGGCGGAGCAAAAACGTCACTCCCTCATTAGCTTAAATGGTCACTCATCCTGGACTCTCCCAGGATTCATTTTTCACTGCAGCTGGAGGCTGTGTCGGCTGTTTCTCCTCTGCGTATCCTTGTTGCTCCCTTTGCCAACCCTATCTCTGATTCTCCTTTCTCGGCCCTCTGGCACTATGTTACGGGACAGCTTGCTGCTCCTCTCTACTGTTCCCCACCCTCCTGTTTTCCCCTCGCATTCCCCATATGTATCTCCTTTGCTCATTCCGTTCCCTTCCCTCCTCTCCTGCTCGTTCCTTCCTCCCCGTTCCCTGCCTCATTCCTTGTGCGTTCCAGCGCTCCATTTACCTTGCTCGTGTTTTGTCTGGGCTTCCTCTCCTATTTTCGGTCCTTCCATGGCTCCAAGTCCACCTTCTAGGCGCGCTGTCATCATTCAGTGCTCCGTTTTGGCCGCCCATTCCTGTTCCCCCCTCCCAGATGGTCTCCATTCCTTCCTCTTTGGTTCCCGCCTTCCTCCTGGAGTGCTCTGGTACTCTGCTGGTGTCTAGTCCGCTGCTCCACTCTCCATCTGTCTCTTGCCTGCACTGGGTCTGCCGACTCACCCGGTCCTCCTCTCTGGTTCAAGTCGTGCAGTTCCCTCCCCGCTCCTGCTTCATCTCATCATTGTTTGCCATCGCAGGCTCGCTCTTTCTCCATTCTGGATGTCCCTTCCTGCCTCTCCTAATTTTGGCTCCCTTTCCCCTGCCTGCTGCTACCCTCTTCGGCTCTCGGGGTTGACTGTCCTCACACCGGCCTTCCAACCTCATGATGCTTTGGCGTTTCAGATGCCCCAGGAGAAGGATCATGCATGAAAACTACAGCTTTAGGGCCAGGGCCAGTTTCTTCGATAGAGGCAGTGGATGCCAGCTTACCATGGTACCTGTAGTGGGGCTCATTTCCTTTCAGTCCTACTCGTTCTTTTCGTTGGATTGTTGGTGTCACAGATGAGGACTCCAGCTCCTTGTGTTTTACTTCCTTATTTTCTGGAGTGCTCACTTGGTTCCTCTCCTTACTGCAATGTTGTGTATCTTTATGTGGTTTCATAGGCATCATTCATAACAGAAGTTGTATTCAGCTCCACTTCCATTCAACACCAGGACAAACCTGGCATACATGGTGCTCAGCCTACCATGCCTCTCCCACACCACTTATAGCTGTAGCGTGCTAAGGTATGTTTCTATCAGTTTGGTTCCATGTTTTCTGAGTTCTTGTATCTGATTCCATGACTCTTCATTGTTAAGACCCTCAGTAACACCTGTCTCCATTTGGGTGCTGCTATCCTTGGCCCTCGCTTCTGCTCAACTCCCATATCTATGGGGCTTCCAGTTTTCCAAGTTCTGGCCTGTGCATTTTTTTTTTTCCCTATCCTACCATCACCTTCCCCGCTCGTACTGCCTTGTCTCTCTGCACCCCTGTATATTTTCTTTATTCCGCTTCAAAGCAAAATGGAACCTGAACAATGATCCCTCACATCTGCATCATTTTGCTGTCTCTGACCACTCACTCATCTTACCTCTACATGGGTCCACTCCTTCTCACTGCACACTCAAGCATACCCCTCTCGAGTCCCTGCTACCTCGATTCGACTTCCCTACCGTCCTTCATCCTTTCATATCTCGCATTTCTGTACCAGCCTCCATGGCTTCAATCCCTCCTTGTACCTTCCTGGTCCTAGCGCCTTTTTCTCATCCAACCAACTCCGTCTGACCAGCAATGGATAATCCTATCCTGACTTCGCCTGACATCCCTACCGTCCTTTCATCAGCACCTGTTCCTTTTCCTTGCTCCTTTCCTCGTCCTCAGCACCATGCTGACCTCATTGTTCTTCCATTTCCTTAACTTGCTCAGTGTCCTTCTCCATGTCTCCTCTGCTATAACCTGTGCATTCCTTTTGAGCATACCTATCCTCTACTCCTCTGCCTTTTACTCCACTATCGTACATCGTTGCAGTCCATACCTCACCTCTACCTGTATCAGCCTTCTTGGCTTTCCTTCATTTATCGTACCATCATCCATTTTGTACCTCACTTTCACTGTTCCAGCCTTCACGGCTTTCCCTCCGTTCTTCTATATCTACAGGTTCATGACTCTGGTCTTCTGTCACTCATCCGTAATCTAGTTACATCGCTTCCTCGAGCATTCCTATCACTGACTCCTATGCTACCTCATCGACCCTGCTGCATGCCTGCAGTGATCATCATCATCGTTAGTTTTTATCATTCTCAAACCACATCTGGATACATACCTCTCCCTGAAGCCGCCCTCCTGCGGCGATCATCTGCTTCAGTCTTCATCGCTGCCTCATGTTCCTTCTTCAATCTATGCCTTCTTTTGTGTTTTTCCCCCATCCCATTATCATCTTCCCTACTCATATCCTTCTCTTTAATGAATCCTTCTCTTTGCCGACATACGTCCTCCGATCAAACGTCTTCTTAAAATCAAACGTCTTCAGCCTGGAGGGAAGGTGACCTAGGCCTTGGATCCCCAGAGGTTTCCACCTCAAAGAGGTTTTTTCCTCTCCTCCGTGCCAATGGTCATAATAATAGTTAGTTAGTGCTTTCTTAGGTTACTTAGTTAGGTTCCACTGTTGGATGGAGGCGGATGGTGGCCCTCGGCTTTCCCCTCTCTCATTAGGAAGTCCGCCCTTATTTTCTTAGAATTCATTCATTCATCATCCTCGCCTCTTCGATGCTCGATACCGTGGGTATTCTTTTTGGGTTTCTTCCTAACCTACCTTTGCTTGGCCCCTTAATCATTCCCATAGCACCCTGTGGGGAACCCTCCTCTAGGGTTCCTTCGTCATTACCCTCAGGGGTGGTATATCCCATGGATAGAGAGGCGGAAAGCCACAAAGTAATCAAATTACACAAGCATTAGATCATATCTCATCTGGTTGCATAAGCACATCAAATTATTTTAAAGATCCATTTATTACAGTAGCTTTATTCACAACTTCAACATCACAGCTTTTCTCTCATCTTGACAAGGAAGGGAAAAGAGCCGTAAGCTAATACTTAAGTGTCCTGTTGTCAGAGTAGTGCTCTCATGTGTGGGCCAAAAGGTACTGAGTTCTAATCCCTCATCAGAATGTGGGTTTATCTTCCATGCTGACACTGCACTACAGTGCTAGGGAGGTGATTCTCTGATGGAAGGGCACCCTTCAGATGAACCATTAAACCAAAGACCTTTCTGCGTGTTTTGGTGGTTGACCAGGTGGATAAAAAAATCCAGTGGCATACATATGGGACGCTACCAGTGTTCCATCCAACACTGCAGCTTTCAATAAAACAGCCTTTGTGGTTGATCATGCGTGTGTGTGTGGTGTGTGTGGGGGCTTCCTGTATACTTTCAATGCACTAACAGTATCTTAATCACTACTTACTCTACACTTCAGGACGCCTCACCTGTGAAACTTTTGCTGTGCTATTCAATCATCTGTTCACTTTAAAGTACCAATGCAACAAAAAATATTTTTCCAAAAAGCTAGTTTCAGATACAGTTACAGTTAATACAAATACTAGCACACCTGTCAGATCAGCCCGGGATGTGCTGGCGCAACCCTGCATTGAGCCGCATAGGGGGGCTCAAAGTTGAGCTCATGAGGAGTGGGAACAACTCCCGGCCACCCACAGGAGGGCTGCTGTATTGCAGGGTGTAACACAGCAGCCGCCAGCTGTGGGTGGCCACCATCCACCCAGAACACTGTCCACAAGCAGACACATCGCTCTGGTAGTCCAGTGGTCTCCTCCCCCGCCCACAGCCGTGATCGTGGTAATTGGCAAACGAAGCAGTCCCTGGTAGTCTAGTGGTCCCCCCTTCCAATTCCCCGAGAAATGTCAGTAAGTACCCTCCCTGGTGGTGCAGTGGAACCCCCCGCCTATTGCCCTGATCGCTGCACGACACCTCAATATATATCCCTGGTGATCCAGTGGTACCCCACCCTCCCACCACACCCAACCCCTTGCCCACCCCACTCCCCCTCATTTGGTGGCGGCTGCAACCCGCCCGCATACCGCCCCGCCCACTGAATGACAGGTAGCAGGCTGTAAGCTATTGTCCCCAGTGTGGACCAATGGGTTTGCAGGGCACACTGTACTAGATAGTCTCAAATATGTGAATGAAGTCCTTACAACCCATACTGTACCTGACATTTGGCAGACGGTATATGGCGGAGTTGCAGCCACCGATGACGGGGGGGTGGGCAAGGAGTTCAGTGTGGATGGGAGGGGTGGGGGTACCACTGGATCACCAGGGATATATTCTGCGTGTATTGTACCACTATTGGGGCAGTGGGCAGGGTCCTAACTGACATTTCTCGGGACCCGGGGGCACTGGACAACCGGGGTCAATTACAGCATTTATCGGGGACTCAGGAGGAGAGGACCACTAGACTACCAGGGACTGTTCTGTTTGACATATACCGTGATGGTGGCTCTGGGGCGGGGGACGCCCCAGGATCCCCACTACACACGTCATACTGTGCAGTGCGCCAGGCGCAAGTCGCTGGGCTGCCCTGCGCAGGGCATGCAAATGGGGCCATAATGACATGCAAATGGCCCCGTTTGCGCCTTGCATATATTATGGCCTCATCTGCATGCCCCCTGCTGATTATCACGGGTGATGCGCCTAGCGCAACTGCACTTGCGTTGACGCATCCTCATGCTCCCTATCTGTGGCTTGCACCGGCACAGTGCCACTGCACCATGTGCAGTATGTGCGCTGACCTTGCCATATTCAACGGTGCTGCACTATGGCGCATCACCGCTGAATATCACCCGGCCCGGGCACCAGAGCATCCCAGTTGCATTGCGCCCAGGCTTGCACCTCTGCCTGGCACAGTCTGAATATCTAGGCCCCTGAGTTTTTCTATTTCTCGATCCTAACCCATGCCAGGTCTATACATGCTATTTCTAGGCCAAATGTGGTGGCCATCTTTTTTTCTTGAGAAAAAAAAACTTAATTAAAACATTTCTAAAACACATTTTGGTGGAACTAGAACATTTTACCTCAAAACAAAATGGGAAGATGCCTGAAATTTTATATAGTGAAAAAAAGGACAGGTCAAATTGGTTTGCCAAATTTTCACTGTGTCGCTGCTTTAAAACTAGCGTTCATGGAATGATAACTGGTCCTGAAACCCTGCCTCCCTTCTACAGGATGAGAATGCTGAAGGAGCACACAAATAACACTAAAAATGTCACTCATCAGAAGAGTTATCCATCTACCAGGGAAGTTGTCACTCCCCTGAATTCAGCTCCTACCCCACAACCCATCAATTTAATGTCTATACAGGGGCACATGTTACTGGGTATTACACTGTATTATACTACACTGTTTTCATTCACCAAACACATCTTAATTACAAATCTCATTAACAATGCAATGCACTTCACATCATTTGTCACCAAGCAAGTCACAGCTGTTTCGTTACACACCGTTCACCACGTGTTTTGACTAATTATAGCCAAACACTACACTTCTTTTGCCTGCCTAGTTTCAAGAGGAATTCTCTTAGGAACTTGTCACTTTTATTCTTTTTCTACCCAGTGATTCCTACCTTCCTGTGCTACTGATGGTACCAGTGGTGCCCTGTGGCCGGCTAGCAGGACAGCACTGACATGCAGGCATGTTCAGTACAGCTCAGTGAGCTCTTTTCTTTTTTTGTTGTTTTAATTTTAAAATCAAGGTTTTTATCCTCCTTCTCCAACTGGCCCCCTTTTGCTTCAGTCTACCAGGCCCTATCCCCCGCCTTCTCCAGAACTTACCTCTCCGCAAAGTCCCCATGCATTACCCCTCCATGGCGGGGCTGGTCAGGCCCCTTGAGAGCACAATCCAGAGGAGAAGCATGGTCAGCGGTGCAGGCACTGTGGTGGGTCAGAGTGCCATCCTGCGTGGTCGTGGCTTTCCATCCATTTTCTCCCCAGTGGAGCGCACGGCTTGCAATGACACACTGCTCGTGCATGCAAAGGCATACACAGGCATGTCAGTATCTGAATGCTGGCCTTCCCCTGCACAGATGCACCTGCTGTGCTATCACCTGGCTTCTGTAAGGTGGCAGGCATGCAGCAGTGTGTTGGATCCCTCCCCCCCCGAGAGAGAAAAGCAGTTAATGGGGCGCTCAATCCTCTTTCCCCCTGCCAGGTCACATTTGACCTGAGTCTGTGCCTGAACCTGGATCCCTGGCATAGTACGCTGTAGCTCTCCTGCTGTGTTACTGGCTTTGTCAGTGAGTCGTTCTTCTGACATGTTCAATACAGCTCAATAAGCCTTCTGAACACATCAAAAAATGAACAGCCAGCTCCGTGGCACTGAGTGGTGGGGCACCTACTTGACATGCTGGTGACCCAAGTTCAAGTCCTGAACCCAGGACGTCAGGAGCAGAGGCCGGCAGAGAGGGTGATAGCACGTCCAGGTGCTCTCCTCCTAGGAGAGGGTAATATGGAGCACCGCTCAGAGAGTGACACGTGCTGGTGTGTGCAGCCTTGCCGACATGGCTCCCACACGCTGACTGGCTCTGCCTCCAGGGCATCGCCATGGTGCATGCTGTTGGGGTGTGGGGACAGGCCCAGAAGACAGAAACTAGCACCCGTCTCGGCCTGCGGGATGATAGCTGCCTACACCCCTCCAAGCCACAGTCCCCCTAGTGCACCACTCCACTCCCCCAACCCTGCATACTTTGGAGACCCCCCACAGGAATGTTACCCCTCTCCTCTCCCCAGGGAGGGGGGACCCCCTCAGAAGGGATAAGCCGGACCCTCTGAGGATGCAGGGATAGCCTGGGGAGCCAGATGGCAGGAAGTGACAGTGAACAGTGAGACTGGCGGGCAGACAGGGATGCTGAGCAACCTGAAGGAGTGGGAGGTTGACAGGTGCAGGGGAAGGTGGAAAAGAAAGAAAAAAAGAAAATAAGCTAACCAACTCAAGTCTGACCTCCTGATTAAAAAATTATAAATAAATATTGATTCTTACTTCTTTCTCCCATGTAGTAGAACCTGCTAGAGGCTAGGTATAAATTATTAATGATTTTCATATTACCACTGCATACAGATGCCATCCATGGAAAAAGAACAGTTATGTAAGAACTTATCGTAGCAGTAGCTCTTCGAGGGGATCTCAGTAATCAGGTCACACTGAAGATTTTCAGCAGTACAACTGGGGCCACCCATGCCGTCGATGCATGCCGACGTCATCAACCTATAAAGGTGTGGGCGGCCCCACTCCCTTCTCTGTTCTTTCCCCTGGAGACAAAGGGAGTATAGCTCTAGCCACTGGGGACCAAGAAGAGAGAGAGATGCCAAGGCCTATAAGAAAGGATGGATACACCAGATAGCCAGTTTCAGTAGAAAGCCCCAAGAAGGGGGTTGGTGGTAGGGAAGACAGACCTAATGACTGAGATACCCTCAAAGATCTACTGTTATGGTAAGTTCTTATGTAACTGTTTTATCTTCTTCTGGGGTATCTCAGTCATCAGGTCACACCGTAGGAATGAGTCCCAAGCAACTACAGGTACAGATAGACAGTCTGGGAGGAAGGCCAACCATAAAACTTAAGACAGGAGGCCCTGCAGCACAGCCCTGCCAAATCCTGCACGGACTCCTGAGGCAGTGTCCATTTAGATAAACATTGTTTGGAAACCTGAACGCCCTCTCTATCTGGGGCGAAAGAAACAAACAACTGCTTTGACTTCCTACATTCCCTGGTTGGAAGCAGGTCATATTTCAAAGTTCTGTACACATCTGATGTATGGAGCAGTGCTTCCCCATGGACTGGCATGCTCTGGAAAATAAACAGGAAGGTGGATAGATTGGTTCAGTGTGAACTCAGATGCCACCTTCGGGAGAAACTTAGGTTTCGTGCGCAAAGACACCATCTGTCTTTGTGAAAAATCAAATAAGGCTCCTCACACCAGAGGGCCTGAAGCTCTGAAATTCTTCGGGCAGAAGTAATGCGAATTAAAAATAATGCTATCCAGGAAAAAAAGTGTAGTTTGCAAGTTGCAGCTAGCTTAAAGGGAGACAGGGTCAACTTCTCCAAAACAAAATTCAAATCCCAAGCCAGGGAAGGAGAACGGATTGGGGGTTTCAGATGCGGGATGCCCCTCAAAAAGTATGGGAAACATCCAGCTGAGCTATAGTACGGTCACCCACAGGCTCATGGAAAGCTCAGGTAGCTGAAAGGTGCACCTTGAGGAATTATCAGGAAAGACAGTCTTTCAATCAACAGAGAGAGGTGGACCTTGCTTTACTTTTGTTACAATTGTTAATATTTTCAGTGCAGGAAGAGTTTAAACCCAGAGGGACCAAATACTTTTATTGTGTCTGTCCTTGTGCACAGCTGACTTGACTGGAATTATTGATTGACTGTTTGCATTGCAATATTTGTAATACTGTAAGTTATTCACTGGGCTAAGAATTTGTCACAAGTCCTGAAGTGAGTGCAGGTTACAGGCTGTGTATTTGACCCAGACAGTGCCCCAGGGGTTGGAAACTGTGTTTTGTGTTTATTTCTGTGTGCCTTAAAAGGCAGTTTGGGGGCTGACTGCTTTCAGCGCACAAATCACCAGACTGTTTTGGGGCTGGGGAGGTTTACCTGTGTCTGACTTGGATGTTTGGATTTTTCTCTGTTTGATTAGCAGGGCATTTTCTCTGTCAAATTGCTGTGTAGGGCATCTTGCTGACAGGAAGGCACTCATTGCAGCGGTGGGTCAGAGCTTTTAGCTGTTTGTTTCGTGAGGGCACAGTTTAGGCCCAAACTCTACCCACCCCTCACCCCACCTACCCCCCTGAAAATAGTTCCTTTATACCTGGGGTTCTGACATCATTTCCTCAAGAGGGCAAGGTGCATATCACTGTCGTATCTTTTCTAGCACACTACACTGACAATATAAGCATACACATTGTATACTATATATATTTCTATATAACAAACTAATCACACACACACACATACAAAAAAAAAATTATAAACAGGATAAACAAGAAGGTAGACAGACATGTGGGGAGTAGTGCAATGTAATGGCTGTGGGGCAGCAGTCTTCCAGGAGTCTTTCTGGAGGCTAACATGCTGCCCTATCTGCAGACAACTCTCTGCCCTGACGGAGGAAGTTGCCCGTCTTCAGGCCACACTGGACAGTAGTAAGATAACCTTCCCCCAGGCCACACTGGACAGTAGTAAGGGAACCTCCCCCATCCAGGGAGCACCAGAGTTACCACCACTACCCCAGTTGGACCACAGTGGGCTCAGGGAGGGTGAGGGTGGTGGAACAGAGGCACACCCAGTCAGTTGTTCCACTCCGTAATCCATACACCATTCTGGGGGACCATAGTTCCTCTATGGATGCACCCATAGAGGAGACTAAGGAGGTTGCGGACAACTGTCACAAGGGAGTCCCACAGGAAGGAGACAGAGGACACCACAGGGAAAGGAAGCAGCTCCTGGTGGGGGGACTCAATTATTAGGGGGACAGAACCAGGGGGAGCAGGGAAAACTGAAGTAAGGTGCCTGCCTGGTGCCATGGCTTGGAGGGACAGGAAGCGCATCCTCAGGATCACGAGAACATCTGAACGGGAGTCTGAGCTGGATGTCATTGTCCACCTAGGGACAATGACTTGGCTCATCATAAGATTAAATCAGTGCAGGAGGACTTTGTAGAGTTGGGAAGGGGCCTAAGACAAGTAGCACACACAGTATCCTTCTCAGAGGTGCTGCCTGTCTATGGCATGGGGGAGGCGAGGGTACTTTGCACCATGCGATTTAATGAATGGTTGAAGAAATGGTGTGGAGCACAGGGACTTGGCTTCATTGGGGACTGGGGTTCCACCTGGAGGGACACCAGCCTATACTGGCAGGATGGTCTGCATCTGTCCAGGAAGGGAACAAGTCTTTTGGGCAATCTGTTTAAATGCTTCATCGGCAAGCTTTTAAACTAGTCAAGGGGGGAGGCACTGATAAGCAGCAGGAAATTCCCAGCCTCCCTACAAAAAGAGGGTACTAAATGAGAAAAGACCAAGGTAGAAAGGACAGTGGGGATGCTACAAAAGGTAAAGCCATCAAAAATGGAGAGCAATGAGTACCAATGCCCATAGTCTGGGTAACAAGCTTCCTGAATTAGTGGCCTTGATGGAGGAGGAACATTTGGATATCGTGGCAGTCACAGAAACATGGTACACACAGAACCATGACTGGGATATACACATACCAGGATACACTATCTACAGGAGGGACAGGAAGGGTAAAAGAGGAGGAGGAGTAGCTCTCTACATAAGGGAAAGAATCAAAGCAACAGAACAAAAGGGTAAACAGGGAGGAGAAGACGCACTGTGGGTCAACTTGGAGACAGGCAATGGCACCACAATCCACACGGGGTTGTATACAGACCCCCCTCTCAGGGGGAGAAATGGACAAGGAAATGATAGAAAGTATACTTAGAATGGCAGAAAAAGGGAAGATATTGCTGATGGGTGATCTGAATATGCCAGATGTTAACTGGAGTGCAGTTGCAGCAGCCACTTCTAAGAGTGGGGTTATTCTAGATGCCCTACAGGGGGCATGCCTTAGACAACTAGTATTGGAGCCCACTCGAGAGGGAGCAGTCTTAGACCTGGTTCTCTCAAATGGAGATGGAGAGAGAATCACAGATGTAGAAGTGGGTAGCCATCTGGGAACTAGCGACCATCAAACAGTATGGTTCACAATAAACACAGCTGTAGAGTCAAGCCATACAAAGGCAAAAGTACTGGACTTTAGGAGGGCAGAGTTTGCCAAAATGGGTGAGTGCCTAAGGAATGCACTAGCAAATGGGCAGGAAGGAGGGGTGGAAGAACAATGGGGAATAATAAAAACTGCCATCACAGAGGTAACAAGCCTTTGTGTGAAGCAAATAAACAAAACAAAATGATGTAAGAAACCACTATGGTTCTCAAAGAGGGCAGTGAAGGTTCAAGAGAAAAGAAAGTATTCAGGAAGTACAAGGAATCACAGAAGGAGCAGGAGAGAGAATTGTATCTAAAAGCAAAAGGAAGCTGGGAAGGCAGTCAGAACAGCAAAGGCCCAAACCGAGGAAAAGACAGCCAACTCAGTTAAGAAGGGGATAAAACCTTTATAGGTACATCAGGAGCCGAGGAAGACCAAGGAGGGATAGTGAGGCTTAATAAGGGAGGGGGTGGGCAGAGGGTGACGGTGAAAAGGTAGAGATACTAAACAAATATTTCTGTCAGTATTTACAAATGAAGAGGGGAGGTACCTAAGCCAAACAATAGAAACACTCTGGATACAGAAGTTGATACCAGCCATTTACAGAAGAAAGGGTTCTGAAAGAACTCTTAAAACTGAAGGTGGGCAAAGCAATGGGGCCTGATGGGATTTATCCCAGAATTCTAAAAGAACTAAAGGTAGAACTAGTGACACCACTGACTACCCTTTAACAAATCATGGGAGGATGGGGTGGTACCTGAGGACTGGAGGAGGGCAGATGTGATTCCACTCACAAAAGTGAGCAGGGCAGAAGCTAGAAACTACAGACCTGTTAGTTTAACCTCAGTGATAGGAAAAATGATGGAATCACTTCTGAAGGAAAGAAACTGTCGAGTACCTAGAGGCCAGAGGCACAGGACCCAAGGCAGCATGGGATTCACAGCGGAAGGTCATGCCAGACAAATCTAATAGATTTCTTTGACTGGTGACCAAAGTAGTAGATCAGGAGGGGCTGTGACATGGCCTACCTAGACTTTAGCAAGGCATCTGACACAGTCCCACAAAAGATTAATATGCAAGTTAGCCAGCCTGGGAGTGTGTCCCAAGATGATAGCCTGGGTAAAGAAATGGCTGGAGAATAGGACACAGAGGGTAATAGTAAATGCAGTCACTCTGAATAAGGGGGGGTTACTAATTGGGGCACCGTGAGGGTTCAGTATTAGGACCGTTCCTCTTCAATGTCTTTATAAGCGACATTGCAGAGGGACTGGAAGGAAAAGTATGTCTCTTTGCAGATGACACAAAGATCTGCAACAGAGTTGATGCACAAGGTGGGGTGGAAAGGATGAGAAGGGACTTGGCAAGGTTAGAAGAATGGTCAAATGTATGGCAGCTTAGATTCAATGCTAAGAAGTGCAAGGTAATGCACCTGGGAAACAAAACCCAGGGAAGAGTACACAATGGGGGTGAGATACTAACAACAACAAAATGGAAAGGGACCTGGGGGTAGTCATATCAGATGACCTAAAGGTGGGCAAGCAATGTGAGAGGGCAGCAAGGAGGGTTGGGGATACTGGGATGCACAGGAGAGGCATCACCAGTAGAAAACAGGAAGTTATTATCCTCTGTACAGACAGCTGGTCAGACCCCATCTGGAGTACTGTGTGCAGTCCTGAGACCCTCTTCTCAGAAGACAGACAGGATGGAAGCTGTCCAGGAGGGCAACTAAAATGGTGCAGGGTCTGCACCGGAAGACATATGAAGAGAGACTTAAGGAGCTTAATATGTATAGCCTCGAGGAAAGGAGGAGGGGGACATGATAGAAACTTTCAAGTACCTCAAGGGAATCAACAAAGTCCAAGAGGGTAGCATCTTTCAGAAAAAGAGGTGTGCAAGAACAAGGGGGCACAATTTGAAGATGGGGGGTGGGGTGTCGGCTCAGCGGTAATGTAAGGAAGTATTTTTTCACAGAGAGGGTTGTGGATGCATGGAATGGCCTTCCGGAGGAGGCTGTGGAGTCAAAAACAGTGGTGGAATTCAAGCATGCATGGGACAGTCATAAGGCAATTCTAGGGGTTGGGGGTAGGAAAAAGTAGGCTGCTGGTTAACTAGGATCTGCAGCTTATCCATTAGGTAGGAAATGGCAGACGGGTGGGGCCAATGGTCCTTATCTGCCGTCAAATTCAAATTCTATGAGTACTGGAGACCTGAGTCAGACAGAGAGAGAGATCAGGTAGCCAGGATTTGGCTCACCGGACAGGTGAAAGGGTCCGAATTATGTCTGGCAGCCCATATGGCAAACTGCTTCCACTTCATGACATAAGTGGCTTGAGTGGAAGGCTTCTGAGCAGCCACGAGGACATCCGCTACTCTGTTGGATACCCCAAATCTGGCAATGGCTACATTCTCAGGAACCAAGCATGCAGATGGAGGGACCTGAGACTGGGATGGACAAGAGTCCCCTGAGCCTGGGTCAGCATATTCCTGCAAAGAGCGAGAGGGACCAGAGGTTCCACCGCCAGCTGCTGTAGTAATGGAAACCAGATCTGGTGATGCCCGAATGGGACTACCAGGATCATGCTGGCCCCCTCTATCTGCAGTTTGATTAGCACTGTCTAAATCAGTGGAAAAGGAGAAAAGGTGTAAAGCAACCACCCACTCCAGCAGAGGGACAGTGCTTCTCGCCAGAAAACTCCAGGCCCTGGATCTAGCCAGCAGAAATTGGGCAGTTTTGCACTGAGCGGGGACACAGAAAGGTCCAACTCTGGATGACTCCATCTGTTGAATAGCTCTTCTGCGATAGATGAGAGAAGTTCCCGCTTGTGCACGCTGGACTGAGTCTGGCTGAGGTTGTGTTTAGCACTCCTGAGACGTGAACCGCCGAGAGGGTCAAGCCATGTTCTAATGCCCAATACCACACTCTCATGGCCTCCCTGCATAGGGGGTATGAATGCATCCCCCCCACTTGTTGATGTAGTACACTACACTGAGGTTGTCTAACTGACTCAGCAACGGACCCTGGAGAAGATGGCTCTGAAAAGCCTGCATGGCATACAGAACCGCTTGCATCTCCATGCATTTCCAAGACATTGATATGCAGGGAGGCTTTGATCTGGGGCCAAGAGCTCTGAGTTTGAAAGGGACCAAGATGATCTTCCTAGGCCAAACTAGAGGCATCCGTGGTGAGAATCTGCTGGGGGGAGGAGTTCTGCAAGGCACCCCTTGCAACAGGTTGAAGGGATCCATCCACCACTGGAGCACTTTGTAGACAGGGGAGGAAACCAGCACTAATTGATCTAGCTCATCCGTATGCTGGTCCCATTGTACTCAGAGACTTCACTGGAGGATGCGCATATGGAGCCTGGCCAGTGGAACAGTGGGGATAGCAGCCGCCATTAGCCCCAACAGCCTCAGGTACACTCTGGCTGGAATATAACGGCTCTGGGTCACCTCCTGAGCCTGGACAATAAGGCTTTTCACATGGAGTCTAGAACTGCCCCTATGTATTGCAGCCTTTGGGATGGAACCAGGACCAACTTGGGGAGGTTGATGATAATGCCCAGGGAGAGAAATAACTGAAAAATTCTCTCTAAAGTACCCAGGAGCTGTTCCATGGATGGGGTCTTTAGGAACTGTCATGAGTAAGGGAAGACATACAGTCCCTTCCTTCTGAGGGCTGCAGCTACCGCTGCTAGACACTTGGTAAAGACCCGTGGTGCAGAGGACAAGCCAAAGGGCAGCACTTTGAACCGATAATGCTAGCCCTGGTAAAGAAAACTGGAGGAACCTCCCGTTGGGGGGGGGGGTGGAACACTGAGACATGCAGGTAAGCATCCTGCATGTCCAGAGAACACAGCCAGTCACCTTTCCTGAGAAGTGGCATTAGACCTGACAAAGTCATCATTTGCAACTTTTTGTACTGGAGATATAGATTGAGGTATTTTAAGTTTAAAATGGGCCTCAGATCCCTCGTCTTTTGGGGTACCAGGAAGAACCTGGAGCAGAACCCCTTGTTTCTCTGGTGCCTGGGCACTGGCTTGATGGCCTCTTTGCGCAGAAGGGACTGTACCTCCTCCTGGAGAACAGACAGGTGGGCCAGGGGGGGAACTGGAGGGCAGAGGATGAGACTCTGGGGGTGGCTCGGTGAGCTCCAGAGTATGACCTCTTTCTATGATTTGAAGAATCCAGGCATCTGACACGATGGTTCTCCATTGATTGAGACTGAGGAAGAATTGATCTCCGACCACCATCTCGTGGTCAGGAACTGGAAGGGGGTTCTGGCAAGGAGTCAAGCGGAGGCAGATCCTGCCGCTGGGGCTGGTCCATCGCCTCTATAATGCTTTGCTGCTGCTACCACAGTGGAGGGGGGCAGAGAGATGGAGGCTCTACGTTTGCTCTGGGGCCAAGAGGCTGCTCCTGGTTTATTAGATGCCTTGCGAAAGGGAAGGAGCTGTCTGCTCTTAGGCTGTGTGTGATAGAGCGCGTGGACAGATTTTATAGCCCTGCCAGATGCCTGCAAATCATTAATGATGTCCTGGACATCATGCCCAAAAAGCTTAGTGCCACTGAAGGGGGCATTGAGCACCTTCTGCTGAACATCAACAGCAAAGCCAGAGACCCTCAGCCATGAGTGCCTATACAGGCAGATACCAGTGGCAGCAGCCCTGGCAATGGTATCTGAGATATAGAGGGCCTGCAGGAGATGCTTGCAAACATCCTCAGTGATTTGCAAGCATTTAAGAACCTCCTGCTTTTGTGTACCATCTGGAAGGGCCTGGGCAGTGGCCTGGCCCTTCTTCCAGTTGGTATTCTGGTACTTTACCATATCGGACAGGTAGCTGGCAATCCTCGGCTCAAGGGTGGAGGAGGCATAAACCCTCTTGACCCAAAGATCAATTCTGTGCGACTCTTTGTCCAGGGGATGGAAGCTAAGGTGCTTGGGCACCTAAGACCTGTCATGGGCTGCCTTTATCACCACTGAATCTGTTTCAGGCTGGGCAGTATAATGAGAAAACTCCTTAGGTGCATGGTAAAGTTTATCAGACTGGCAGGGCATAGCTGGCACCATGTCAGGCCTGTGCTAGGTTGCAGCAGTAGCATTCCTCAAAGCAGGCAAAATAGGAGGAATGATCTTAGCGGGAAACTCTGGGATTCCAGGAAATCAACCAAATCCTTTCTGGTGACATCCTCTTCCTCAGTATGGAAGTTCATGGCTGAGGCCAAGTGCTTCATGACACTGACTAAGGTAGGGTCCTCTGAAGGAAACCTAGGAGTGTGTTTGACAGAATCCTCACTGATTGAGCTGTGGATCTGTCTGAGGAAAAGGTTCTTCCTCCTCCTCTTCCTCATCAGGAAGAATAAGGTCAGGGTGTTACTCCTCCTTGACGTCAACCTCTTCCAGATCCGAGTCCAACGTTTGAGGCACTGACGACGATCCATGAGGAGCTGCTCGTGGCTACTGAAGAAGGGTCGACGACAATGCTGCCATCGACTATGCAGGTTATGTAGGCCTGTAAGCACCTAACTGGTGAACAATCACCGAAGTGAATTTAGTTAGAATCTCATTGAGGTCAATGACAGTTGAAGACTGTGTCGATGGCGGAGGTACCCCGTCATTTGAGCGCTACCAGAAAGCGCTGCACTATATGGTGCTAGTCTGGTAAGCGCTCACATGGACAGCGATTTGGGATTTACAGCGCATGCTGTAAGCACTCCCCTGGTCGCTGTCCATGGTCCTGTAGAAAGGACAAAAGTGCCAGGAGCCAGGAGGCTGACCAAGCTGCTCCCGTGGTGTGGAGGGCTGGGGCATCGAGCAGCTCAGTCAGCAGTGGTGGAGACCAGGGTTCTAATCCTGGACTCCCTCCATTTTAGCACAGTGTGGGACTTTTAATTATTTCTAAATGTGGCCGCAATGACCCCGAACTTTTTAACTTTTCCTAGGATCCGCTCCCCCTCGGAGTAAGAATCCCGATGACGGAGGGTGGAGCCCCCCTCAAAAAAGAAAATGGCACCTAAATTGTGGCACTATTGTTGGTGGCGCTGTTATTGTATGTGCTCACCTGATACAGTGCCGACGGCAGGAGGAGGGTTGATGGTGCAGGAGTGACCATGGATGGGCCCTGAGAACAGAAGAGCCTGGAGCCCAAGGGCCTGGGGTTGGATCAGGCATCGATGGGAGGGCCGTCGATGACGGGATGATGAAGGGGCCAACGACCTGGAGGGCAACGACCGGCCACCATGAATAGCAGATGAAGGCGCTGTCAGTATGGGTCTGGTAGGCACAGAGACCTGGACAGCAGATCTATGCAAGCAGATCTGTGCATCGGTGCTGCCGTTGTCAACATAGAACCCCAGAAGGAGGAGGAGGAGGCCATTGGGGACCAGGATCGTCGCCAGGGGAGCGGTCCTGATCGCGGTCTTTTATGTGACACTCCCCCTAAGGACTTGTTGCAGGCCTTTCCGGCCTGGGAGTAAGACGATGATGACCCTGCTGGCAATTGGGAGGCTGGGACCCCAGAGGACCCCTGCCTGGAACTGGCTACCTGTTGAAACATAAGAAACTTCTTAAGAGCCTTCCTGCATTGCCTGAGGGTTGTCTGATTAAACGTCTGGCAGAGCTCACAGTCTGAGAATTTGTGGTCAGGCCCAAGACAGCAGAAACAGAGAGACTGTTCATCTGTGGAGGCAGCCTTCTTTCCGCAGCAGCAGTGACAGAGAAGAGATGTGAAAGGAGTAACTATTGACATAAACAAAATAAGGAATCTCTTGTAAAAAGAAATTCTAAAGAAAATGGTGTGAAACTGCATTGGAGCTGCTGCGGAGACCCATGCAAAAAGGACGATGGAGGAAAGGACTGGTGAGGGTGCGGGATTGTCCATGCCTTTATAGGGTTGATGACGTTGGCAGACGTCGGTGGCATGGGCGGCCCCAGTTGTACTGCTGAAAATCTTCTGTGTAGTTCCTACGACGTAACCTGCTGATTGAGATACCTCCGAGGAAGATCTCTACTATACGCTGAATTGCACTGTGGCAGAACTAACAGTTATGTTACCTTTAGTAGGTTCCAGGGGGCTTGTTTGATTTCACCTGGGTTTTTCCTTGTTAAATGTTATCAATTATGTTGCATATAAACTATGTAATTCAGTCATTCTGAATTCATTTCCATTGGGAAAAATCAATAAAATATAAGTACTGAAAAATTACAACAACAGGCATAAAAAGGAAACAGATATACAGTACATGAGCCAGCCCTGACAGCACAGCTGTAGTGCTACTGCCTGCAACCCGGGTTCAGTAGTGAACAGCAGTTGCTCAAGGGTCGGCCAGAGAAGTAAGGATAGAGCATCCTAGGGACAGCACTCTTCTCTCTCTCTCTCTCTCTCTCTCTCTCTCTCTCTCTCTCAGGAAGGAGGGTTCAGGCAGCTCACTACCAGCCTACCACCTTGCAGAAGCCAAGTGGTAGCACAGCAGAGATTGCCTAAGCAAGGGGATGGTCAATCTCGGGTGCTGACATGCATGAAGGTGCTGAGACACGCACGTGAGGTGCATCAATGCATGCTGACTGGCTCTGGGGAGTAAATGCCAGAAGGAAAATCCTGACCGGCTAAATAATTTCCAGCTGCCCTGCAGGTCCCATTGACTGGGCAGGCTTTTGGAAATGTGGACTGTGTTCTGGGGACCCAGACCCCCGGTGGCTATGACGTGGGGAAAAATCTGTGAAGGACTTTTCTAGAGCCAGATAACTCCTACGGAAAGTGTGTGATTGGACTGTGAAGGCCAAGGATGAAGGGTGCCAACCAGCAGACAGGAGAGATCAACAGGTGGAAAAAAATGCCACACATGAACTTGGAAACGTAATATCTTCTATACATACTTGTGTAATCGTATATCATTATTTGTAAGTTACAGTGGACAGGACCCTATTGTAAGCATACCTCCAGGAATAATAGGCCATCCTGTAAAAACGTCTTCAAAATTCAATAAATACCTGTTCATGGCCTGTATTTTGAGTCCCTCCTCAATACTGTGACTCAGTGCTTGCTGATTGTTGTGTTTGTTGATTCTTTCGAGTACCCTCTCCTGGTGGGCTTCATATTCATCCCGGCTTGGGTAGATTTTACTGATCAAGGCATCGAAATTTGGGTCTGGCCGTAGTGATCTTTTGGAAACTAGCTTCTTTCTACAGGTTGGGCACTCCTTGTTTCTGAAGTGTGGAAAAGAAAGGTAACCATAAACCACGGTGAGGAAGTAAAGGAAAGGTTAAGATTCTTAAAACAGCGTGTAATGCAGAAATGGTCAAAAAATCACAGAACTGTCATATGGGCACATTCAGTTAAACTCTGAGCCCAAGTATGTGGATATACTCAGTACAACTCTGTTAGCTCTTTCTTGTGCGTACATTCACTAAGGCTTTGTTAGCCCTATCACACAGACACGTTCAGTATAACTCAGAGTGCCCTCTCACATGGACACATTAAAAAAATACACAAAAAAAAAACACTGAACACTATCTTGTGGACACATTCAATACAGCTCAGTGAGACCACTCTTCTGGACACATTCAATACAGCTCAGTGAGACCACTCTTCTGGACACATTCAATACAGTTCAGTGAGACTACTCTTCTGGACACATTCAATACAGCTCAGTGAGACCACTCTTCTGGACACATTCAATAGAGTTCAGTGAGACTACTCTTCTGGACACATTTGATACAGCTCAGTAAGACTACTCTTGTGGATATGTTCGATACAGCTCAGTGAGGCCACATATGTTTTTTTTATTTTTTTATTTTCTTTTAGTCTTTGGTAACCGGGTAAGGCCCACTAGGCACAAGTGCCTGTTTCTAGGGGTGACCTGGGAGCACTGGGCAGTTAAGTGACTTGCTCAGAGTCACACAATATGCAAATTGAGGTTGTGGGAATCAAACCCAGGTCTGCTGGATGTACCAAGCTCATTCACAGCTTGTTACTCTAACCTCTAGGCTATACTGCCAGCCCCATTACAACTCATATGTGGATACAATCAATACAGCTCAGTCTGAACTCTGGCGAGGACACACTCAATACAACTCTGGGTGCCCACTGTTGTAGATACATTCAATACAGCTCAGTGAGCCCACTCATGTGGACATACTCGGTACAGCTCTGTCAGCCCACTCACGTAGACTTACTCTGTACAGTTTAGTAAACCCTTTCATGTGGACGTACTTGGTACAGCTCAGTAAGCCCTCTCATGTGGGCACACTCGGTACAGCAAAGTGAACTCTTTCATGTGGACATACTGGGTACTGCTCAGTAAACCCACCTGGTACAACTTAGTGAGCCCACTCATGTGGACATACTCAGTACAGCTCAGTGAGCCCACTCATGTGACATACTCGGTACAGCTCAGTCATCCCACTCGTGACATACTCGGCACAGCTCAGTAAGTCCACTCACGTGGACTTACTCTGTACAGCTCAGTAAGCCCTTTCATGTGGACATACTTGGTATGGCTCAGTAAGCCCTCTCATGCGGACACACTCGGTACAGCAAAGTGAATCCTTTCATGTGGACATATTGGGTACTGCTCAGTAAACCCACTCATGTGGACAAACTCGGCACAACTCAGTGAACCATCTCATGTGGACATACTCGGTACAGCTCAGTGAGCCCTCTCATGTGGACACACTCAGTACAGATCAGTGAACCCTTTCATGTGGACACACTTCGTACAACTCAGTAAGCCCTCTCATGTGGAAATACTCGGTACAGCTCAGTGAGCCCTCTCACGTGGACATACTCAGTACAGCTCAGTGAGCCCTCTCATGTGGACACACGTGGTACAGCTCAGTGAGACCACTCACGTGGACACACTCTGTACAGCTCAGTGAGCCCTCTCAGTGGACACACTCAGTACAGCTCAGTGAGACCACACATGTGGGCATAGTCGGTAAAACTCAGTGAGCCCTCTCATGAGAACACACTCGGTACAGTTCAGTGAGCCCTCTCATGTGGACGCACTCGGTACAGTTCAGTGAGCCCTCTGATGTGGACATACTGTGTACAGCTCAATTAGAACACTCATGTGGAGATACTGGGTACAGCACAGTGAGCCCTTTCATGTGGACACACTCGGTGCTGCTCAGTGAGCCCTTTCATGTGGACACACTCGGTATAACCCAGTGAGCCCTCTCATGTGGACATACTTGGTACAACTCTGTGAACCCTTTCATGTGGACACACTCGGTACAACTCAGTGAGCCCTCCCATGTGGACATACTGGGTACCGCTCAGTAAGCCCTTTTATGTGGACATACCCTGGACAACTCAGTGAGCCCTTTCATGTGGACACACTCTGTACGGCTCAGTGAGCCCTTATGTGGACATACTGGGTACAGCTCAGTAAGCCCTTTCATGTGGACACATTCGGTACAATCCAGTGAGCCCAGTAATGTGGACATACTTGGTACAGCTCAGTGAGCTCTTTCATTTGGACACACACGGTACAGCTCAGTGAGCCCACTAATGTGGACTTACTCGGTACAACTCAGTGAGCCCTCTAATGTGGACACATTCGGTACAACTCTGTGAGCCCTTTTATGTGGACACATTTGGTACAGCTCAGTGAGCGCTCTCATGTGGACACACGGTATAGCTCAGTGAGCCCACTAATGTGGACTTACTCGGTACAGCTCAGGGAGCCTCTCATGTGGACACATTCGGTACAACTCTGTAAGCCCTTTTATGTAGACACACTTGGTACACCTCAGAAGCGCTCTCATGTGGAGACACACAGTACAGCTCAGTGAGCTCTTTCATGTGGAGATACTTGGTACAGCTCAGTGAGCCCTCTCATGTGGACACACGCGGTACAGCTCAGTGAGCCCTCTCATGTGGACAGACTCGGTACAGAACAGTGAGTCCTTTCATGTGGACATACTCGGTATAGCCCAGTAAAGTTCAGTGAGCCCTCTCAGGTAAACACACTTAGTAAACTTAGTGAGCCCTTTCATGTGGACACACTCTTGGTACAGCTCAGTGAGCCATCTCATATGGACATACTGGGTACAGCTCAGTGAACCCTTTCACGTGGACACACTTGGCACAGCTCAGTGAGCCCTTTCATGTGGACACAACTCAGTACAACTCAGTGAGCCCTTTCATGTGGACATACTCGGTACAGCTCAGTGAGCCCTTTCATGTGACACACTCGGTACAACTCAGTGAGCCCACTCATGTGGACATACTGGGTACAGCTCAGTAAGCCCTTTCACGTGGACACATTCGGTACAGCTCAGTGAGCCCACTAATACGGACATACTTGATACAGCTCAGTGAGCTCTTTCATTTGGACACACTCGGTACAATTCAGTGAGCCCTCTCATGTGGACACACACAGCACAGTTCAGTGAGCCCACTAATGTGGACATATTCGGTACAGCTCAGTGAGCCCTCTCATGTGGACACATTCGGTACAACTCAGTGAGCCCTCTCATGTGGACACACATGGTACAGCTCAGTGAGCCCACTAATGTGGACTTACTCGGTACAGCTCAGTAAGCCCACTAATGTGGACTTACTCGGTACAGCTCAGTGAGCCCACTAATGTGGACTTACTCGGTACAACTCTGTGAGCCCTTTCATGCGGACATACTTGGTACAGCTCAGTGAGCCCTCACATGTGGACACACGCAGTACAGCTCAGTGAGCCCTTTCATGCGGACATACTTGGTACAGCTCAGTGAGCCCTCACATGTGGACACACGCAGTACAGCTCAGTGAGCCCTCTCATTTGGACAGACTTGGTGCAGTACAGTGAGCCCTTTCATGTGGACATACACGGTACAGCCCAGTAAAGCTCAGTGAGCCCTCTCATGTGGACATACCTGGTACAGCTCAGTGAGCCCTTTCCTGTGGACACACTCGGTACAACTCAGTGAGCCCTCTAATGTGGACACATTCGGTACAACTCTGTGAGCCCTTTTATGTGGACACATTTGGTACAGCTCAGTGAGCGCTCTCATGTGGACACACACGGTATAGCTCAGTGAGCCCACTAATGTGGACTTACTCGGTACAGCTCAGTGAGCCCTCTCATGTGGACACATTCGGTACAACTCTGTGAGCCCTTTTATGTAGACACACTTGGTACACCTCAGTGAGCAATCTCAAGTGGAGACACACGGTACAGCTCAGTGAGCCCTTTCATGTGGAGATACTTGGTACAGCTCAGTGAGCCCTCTCATGTGGACACACGCGGTACAGCTCAGTGAGCCCTCTCATGTGGACAGACTCGGTACAGAACAGTGAGTCCTTTCATGTGGACATACTCGGTATAGCCCAGTAAAGCTCAGTGAGCCCTCTCAGGTGAACACACTTGGTAAGCTTAGTGAGCCCTTTCATGTGGACACACTCTTGGTACAGCTCAGTGAGCCATCTCATATGGACATACTGGGTACAGCTCAGTGAGCCCTTTCACGTGGACACACTTGGCACAGCTCAGTGAGCCCTTTCATGTGGACACACTCGGTACAACTCAGTGAGCCCCTTTCATGTGGACATACTCGGTACAGCTCAGTGAGCCCTTTCATGTGACACACTCGGCACAACTCAGTGAGCCCACTCGTGGACATACTGGGTATAGCTCAGTAAGCCCTTTCATGTGGACACATTCGGTACAGCTCAGTGAGCCCACTAATGTGGACATACTTGATACAGCTCAGTGAGCTCTTTCATTTGGACACACTCGGTACAATTCAGTGAGCCCTCTCATGTGGACACACACAGTACAGTTCAGTGAGCCCACTAATGTGGACATATTCGGTACAGCTCAGTGAGCCCTCTCATGTGGATACATTCGGTACAACTCAGTGAGCCCTCTCATGTGGACACACATGGTACAGCTCAGTGAGCCCACTAATGTGGACTTACTCGGTACAGCTCAGTGAGCCCTCTCACGTGGACACACATGGTACAGCTCAGTAATCCCACTAATGTGGACTTACTCGGTACAGCTCAGTGAGCCCACTAATGTGGACTTACTCGGTACAACTCTGTGAGCCCTTTCATGCGGACATACTTGGTACAGCCTGGTGAGCCCTCACATGTGGACACACACAGTACAGCTCAGTGAGCTCTCTCATTTGACAGACTTGCAGTCACAGTGAGCCCTTCATGTGGACATACGGTACAGCCCAGTAAAGCCTAGTGAGCCCTCCCATGTGGACATACCTGGTCCAGCTCAGTGAGCCCTTTCATGGACACACTTGGTACAGCTCAGTGAGCCCCTCTCTGTGGACACACTTGATGCAGTTAAGTAAGCCTTTCATGTGGACATACTTTAGTGCAGCTCAGTAAGCCCAGTAAAGCTCAGTGAGCCCTCTCAGGTGCACACACTTGGTAAGCTTAGTGAGCCCTTCCATTTGGACATACTCGGTACAGCTCAGTGAGCCCTCTCATGTGGACATACTGGGTACAGCTCAGTGAGCTGACTCATGTGGACACACTTGGTAAGCTTAGTGAGCCCTTTCATGTGGACACACTCAGTACAGCTCAGTGAGCCCTCTCATGTGGAGATACTGGGTACAGCTCAGTGAGCCCTTTCATGTGGACACACTCGGTACAGCTCAGTGAGCCCTTTCATGTGGACACATTCAGTATACCTCAGTGAGCCCTCTCATGTGGACACACATGGTACAGCTCAGTGAGCCAACTAATGTGGACTTACTCGGTACAGCTCAGTGAGCCCTCTCATGTGGACTGATTCAGTACAACTCTGTGAGCCCTTTCATGTAGACACACTTGGGTACACCTCAGTGAGCGCCTCATGTGGACACACACGTAGCAGCTCAGTGAGCCCTTTCATGGACATACTTGGTACAGCCTCAGTGAGCCCACACATGTGGACACACGCTGCACAGCTCAGTGAACCCTCTCATTTGGACAGACTTGGTAGCAGCACAGTGAGCCCTTTCATGTGGACATACTCGGTACAGCCCAGTACAGCTCAGTGAGCCCTCTCATGTGGACATACTTGGTACAGCTCAATGAGCCCATTCATGTGGACACACTCAGTACAGCTCAGTGAGCCCTCTCATGTGGACTCACTCGGTACAGTTCAGTGAGCCCTTTCATGTGGACATACTCGGTACAGCTCAGTGAGCCCAGTAAAGCTCAGTGAGCCCTCTCAGGTGAGCACACTTGGTAAGCTTAGTGAGCCCTTCCATGTGGACGCACTCGGTACAGCTCAGTAAGCCATCTCATATGGACATACTCGGTACAGCTCAGTGGGCCCTCTCATGTGGACATACTGGGTACAGCTCAGTGAGCCCACTCATATGGACACACTTGGTAAGCTTAGTGAGCCCTTTCATGTGGACACACTCAGTACAGCTCAGTGAGCCCTCTCATGTGGAGATACTGGGTACAGCTCAGTGAGCCCTTTCATGTGGACACACTCGGTACAGCTCAGTGAGCCCTTTCATGTAGACACACTCAGTACAACTCAGTGAGCCCTCTCATGTGGACATACTTGGTACAGCTCAGTGAGCCCTTTCATGTGGACACACTCGGTACAGCTCAGTGAGCCCTTTCATGTGGACACACGCGGTACAGCTCAGTGAGCCCTTTCATGTGGACACACTCAGTACAACTCAGTGAGCCCACTCATGTGGACACACTCAGTACAACTCAGTGAGCCCACTCATGTGAACATACTTGGTACAACTCAGTGAGCCCTTTCATGTGGACACACTTAGTACAACTCAGTGAGCCCTCTCATGTGGACATACTGGGTACAGTTCAGTAAGCCCTTTCATGTGGACGTGCTCGGTACAACTCAGTGAGCCCTCTCATGTGGATATACTGGGTACAACTCAGTAAGCCCTTTCATGTGGACAGGCTCGGTACAACTCAGTGAGCCCTCATGTGGACATACTGGGTACAGCTCAGTAAGCCCTTTCATGTGGACACATTCAGTATACCTCAGTGAGCCCTCTCATGTGGACACATATGGTACAGCTCAGTGAGCCCACTAATGTGGACTTACTCGGTACAGCTCAGTGAGCCCTCTCATGTGGACTGATTCGGTACAACTCTGTGAGCCCTTTCATGTAGACACACTTGGTACACCTCAGTGAGCGCTCTCATGTGGACACACACGGTACAGCTCAGTGAGCCCTTTCATGTGGACATACTTGGTACAGCTCAGTGAGCCCACACATGTGGACACACGCGATACAGCTCAGTGAACCCTCTCATTTGGACAGACTTGGTGCAGCACAGTGAGCCCTTTCATGTGGACATACTCAGTACAGCCCAGTACAGCACAGTGAGCCCTCTCATGTGGACATACTTGGTACAGCTCAATGAGCCCATTCATGTGGACACACTCAGTACAGCTTAGTGAGCCCTCTCATGTGGACTCACTCGGTACAGTTCAGTGAGCCCTTTCATGTGGACATATTCGGTACAGCTCAGTGAGCCCAGTAAAGCTCAGTGAGCCCTCTCAGGTGAGCACACTTGGTAAGCTTAGTGAGCTCTTCCATGTGGATGCACTCGGTACAGCTCAGTAAGCCATCTCATATGGACATACTCGGTACAGCTCAGTGAGCCCTCTCATGTGGACATACTGGGTACAGCTCAGTGAGCCCACTCATGTGGACACACTTGGTAAGCTTAGTGAGCCCTTTCATGTGGACACACTCAGAATAGCTCAGTGAGCCCTCTCATGTGGAGATACTGGGTACAGCTCAGTGAGCCCTTTCATGTGGACACACTCGGTACAGCTCAGTGAGCCCTTTCATGTGGACACACTCGGTACAACCCAGTGAGCCCTCTCATGTGGGACATACTTGTTACAGCTCAGTGAGCCCTTCATGTGGACGACTGCACAACTGAAGGGAGCTCCCTCCATGTGGATATACTGGTACAACTCAGTAAGCCCTTTCATGTGGGACAGGCTCGGTACAACTCAGTGAGCCCTCATGTGGACATACTGGGTACAGCTCAGTAAGCCCTTTCATGTGGACACATTCAGTATACCTCAGTGAGCCCTCTCATGTGGACACATATGGTACAGCTCAGTGAGCCCACTAATGTGGACTTACTCGGTACAGCTCAGTGAGCCCTCTCATGTGGACTGATTCGGTACAACTCTGTGAGCCCTTTCATGTAGACACACTTGGTACACCTCAGTGAGCGCTCTCATGTGGACACACACGGTACAGCTCAGTGAGCCCTTTCATGTGGACATACTTGGTACAGCTCAGTGAGCCCACATATGGGACACGCGACACAGCTCAGTGAACCCTCTCATTTGGACAGACTTGGTGCAGAACAGTGAGCCCTTTCATGTGGACATACTCAGTACAGCCCAGTACAGCTCAGTGAGCCCTCTCATGTGGACATACTTGGTACAGCTCAATGAGCCCATTCATGTGGACACACTCAGTACAGCTTAGTGAGCCCTCTCATGTGGACTCACTCGGTACAGTTCAGTGAGCCCTTTCATGTGGACATACTCGGTACAGCTCAGTGAGCCCAGTAAAGCTCAGTGAGCCCTCTCAGGTGAGCACACTTGGTAAGCTTAGTGAGCCCTTCCATGTGGATGCACTCGGTACAGCTCAGTAAGCCATCCTACATGGACATACTCTGGTACAGCCTAGTGAGCCCTCTCATGTGGACATACTGGTACAGCCTCAGTGAGCCCACCCATGGACACACTTGGTGTTTAGTGGAGCCCTTTCATGTGGACACACCTCAGAACAGCTCAGTGAGCCCTCCCCATGGAGATACTGGGCACAGTCTAGTGAGCCCCTTCATGTGGACACACTGGCACAGCTTAGTGAGCCCTTTCATGTGGACACACTGCACAACTCAGTGAGCCCCTCTCATGTGGACATACTTTCTGAAACAGCCTGGTGAGGCCTTTCATGTGGACACACGCGGGTACAGGCTCAGTGAGCCCTTCATGTGGACACACTCAGTAAACTCAGTGAGCCCACCCATGTGAACATACTTGGTACAACTCAGTGAGCCCTTCTCTGCTGCCATACACTTAGTACAACTCAGTGAGCCCTCTCTCATGTGGACATACTGGGTATAGTCTCAGTAAGCCCTTTCATGTGGACGTACTCGGTACAACTCAGTGAGCCCTCTCATGTGGATATACTGGCTACAACTCAGTAAGCCCTTTCATGTGGACAGGCTCGGTACAACTCAGTGAGCCCTCATGTGGACATACTGGGTACAGCTCAGTAAGCCCTTTCATGTGGACACATTCGGTACAATTCAGTGAGCCCTCTCATGTGGACACATATGGTACAGCTCAGCGAGCCCACTAATGTGGACATACTTGGTACAGCTCAGTGAGCCCTCTCATGTGGACACATTCAATATAACTCTGTGAGCCCTTTTATGTGGACACACTTGGTACAGCTCAGTGAGCCCTCTCATATGGACACACGTGGCACAGCTCAGTGAGCACTCTCATGTGGACAGACTCGGTGCAGCTCAGTGAGACCCTTCATGTGGACATACTCGCACAGCCCAGTAAAGCTCCAGTGAGCCCTCTCATGTGGATGTACTTGGTACCGCCACAGTGAGCCTCTCGTGGACACACTCGGCACAGCTCGGTGAGCCCTCTCATGTGGACACCCTATAGCTCAGTGAGCTCTTTCACGGGACATACTGGTACAGCTCAGTGAGCCCAGTAAAGACTGGTAAGCTAGTGAGCCCTTTCATGTGGACACACTGGTACAGCTTAGTGAGGCATCTCATATGGACATGCTCGGTACAGCTCAGTGAGCCCTCTCATGTGGACATACTGGGTACAGCTCAGTGAGCCCACTCATGTGGACACACTTGGTACAGCTCAGTGAGCCCTCTCATATGGACACACGCGGCACAGCTCAGTGAGCACTCTCATGTGGACAGACTCGGTGCAGCTCAGTGAGCCCCTTCATGTGGATATACTCGGTACAGCCCAGTAAAGCTCAGTGAGCACTCTCATGTGGACATACTTGGTACCGCTCAGTGAGCCCTCTCATGTGGACACACTCGGTACAGCTCGGTGAGCCCGCTCATGTGGACACACTCGATATAGCTCAGTGAGCCCTTTCATGTGGACATACTCGGTACAGCTCAGTGAGCCCAGTAAAGCTCAATGAGCCCTCTCAGGTGAACACACTTGGTAAGCTTAGTGAGCCCTTTCATGTGGACATACTCGGTACAGCTCAGTGAGCCTTCTCATGTGGACACACTCGGTACAGCTCAGTGAGCCTTCTCATGTGGGCACACTCGGTACAGCTCAGTGAGGCACTGCATATGGACATGCTCGGTACAGCTCAGTGAGCCCTCTCATGTGGACATACCGGGTACAGCTCAGTGAGGCACTGCATATGGACATGCTCGGTACAGCTCAGTGAGCCCTCTCATGTGGACATACCGGGTACAGCTCAGTGAGCCCACTCATGTGGACACACTTGGTAAGCTTAGTGAGCCCTTTCATGTGGACATACTCGGTACAGCTCAGTGAGCCTTCTCATGTGGAGATACTGGGTACAGCTCAGTGGGCCCTTTCATGTGGACACACTTGGTGCAACTCAGTGAGCTCTCTCATGTGGACATACTGGCTACAGTTCAGTAAGCCCTTTCATGTGGACATATTCTGTACAGCCCAGTAAAGCTCAGTGAGCCCTCTCATGTGGAAATACTTGGTACAGCTCAGTGAGCCCTCTCACGTGGACACACTCGGTACAGCTCAGTGAACCATCTCATATGGATATACTCGGTACAACTCAGTGAGCCCTCTCATGTGGACATACTGGGTACAGCTCAGTAAGCCCTTTTATGTGGACGTTCTCGGTACAGCTCAGTGAGCCCTCATGTGGACATACTGGGTACAGCTCAGTAAGCCCTTTCATGTGAACACATTCGGTACAATTCAGTGAGCCCTCTCATGTGCAGATACTGGGTACAGCTCAGTGAGCCCATTCATGTGGACATACTCGGTACAGCTCAGTGAGCCCTCTCAGGTGAACACACTTGCTAAGCTTAGTGAGCCCTTCCATGTGGACGCACTCGGTACAGCTCAGTAAGCCCTTTCATGTGGACACATTCAGTATACCTCAGTGAGCCCTCTCATGTGGACACACATGGTACAGCTCAGTGAGCCAACTAATGCGGACTTACTCGGTACAGCTCAGTGAGCCCTCTCATGTGGACATACTTGGTACAGCTCAGTGAGCCCACACATGTGGACACACGCGGTACAGCTCAGTGAACCCTCTCATTTGGACAGACTTGGTGCAGCACAGTGAGCCCTTTCATGTGGACATACTCGGTACAGCCCAGTAAAGCTCAGTGAGCCCTCTCATGTGGACATACTTGGTAAAGATCAGTGAGCCCATTCATGTGGACACACTCAGTACAGCTCAGTGAGCCCTCTCATGTGGACTCACTCGGTACAGTTCAGTGAGCCCTTTCATGTGGACATACTCGGTACAGCTCAGTGAGCCCAGTAAAGCTCAGTGAGCCCTCTCAGGTGAACACACTCGGTAAGCTTAGTGAGCCCTTCCATGTGGACGCACTCGGTACAGCTCAGTAAGCCATCTCATATGGACATACTTGGTACAGCTCAGTGGGCCCTCTCCTGTGGACATACTGGGTACAGCTCAGTGAGCCCACTCAAGTGGACACACTTGGTAAGCTTAGTGAGCCCTTTCATGTGGACACACTCAGTACAGCTCAGTGAGCCCTCTCATGTTGAGATACTGGGTACAACTCAGTGAGCCCTTTCATGTGGAAACACTCGGTACAGCTCAGTGAGCCCTTTCATGTGGACACACTCGGTACAACTCCGTGAGCCCTTTCATGTGGACACACTCGGTACAACTCAGTGAGCCCACTCATGTGAACATACTTGGTACAACTCAGTGAGCCCTTTCATGTGGACACACTTGGTACAACTCAGTGAGCCCTCTCATGTGGACATACCAGGTACAGCTCAGTAAGCCCTTTCATGTGGACGTTCTCGGTACAGCTCAGTGAGCCCTCATGTGGACATACTGGGTACAGCTCAGTAAGCCCTTTCATGTGAACACATTCGGTACAATTCAGTGAGCCCTCTCATGTGGCCACATATGGTACAGCTCAGTGAGCCCACTAATGTGGACATACTTGGTACAGCTCAGTGAGCCCTCTCATGTGGACACATTCAATATAACTCTGTGAGCCCTTTTATGTGGACACACTTGGTACAGCTCAGTGAGCCCTCTCATATGGACACACGCGGCACAGCTCAGTGAGCACTCTCATGTGGACAGACTCGGTGCAGCTCAGTGAGCCCCTTCATGTGGATATACTCGGTACAGCCCAGTAAAGCTTAGTGAGCACTCTCATGTGGACATACTTGGTACCGCTCAGTGAGCCCTCTCATGTGGACACACTCGGTACAGCTCGGTGAGCCCTCTCATGTGGACACACTCGATATAGCTCAGTGAGCCCTTTCATGTGGACATACTCCGGTACAGCTCAGTGAGCCCAGTAAAGCTCAATGAGCCCTCTCAGGTGAACACACTTGGTAAGCTTAGTGAGCCCTTTCATGTGGACACACTCGGTACAGCTCAGTGAGGCATCGCATATGGACATGCTCGGTACAGCTCAGTGAGCCCTCTCATGTGGACATACTGGGTACAGCTCAGTGAGCCCACTTATGTGGACACACTTGGTAAGCTTAGTGAGCCCTTTCATGTGGATATACTCGGTACAGCTCAGTAAGCCTTCTCATGTGGAGATACTGGGTACAGCTCAGTGGGCCCTTTCACGTGGACACACTTGGTACAACTCAGTGAGCTCTCTTGTGTGGACATACTGGGTACAGTTCAGTAAGCCCTTTCATGTGGACATATTCGGTACAGCCCAGTGAAGCTCAGTGAGCCCTCTCATGTGGACATACTTGGTACAGCTCAGTGAGCCCTCTCACGTGGACACACTCGGTACAGCTCAGTGAACCATCTCATATGGACATACTCGGTACAGCTCAGTGAGCCCTCTCATGTGGACACACTTGGTAAGCTTAGTGAGCCCTTTCATGTGAACACACTTGGTACAACTCAGTGAGCCCTCTCATGTGGACATACTTGGTACAACTCAGTGAGCTCTCTCTTGTGGACATACTGGGTACAGCTCAGTAAGCCCTTTCATGTGAATGTACTCGGTACAACTCAGTGAGCCCTTTCATGTGGACACACTAGGTAAAGCTCAGTGAGCCCTCATGTGGACATACTGGGTACAGTTCAGTAAGCCCTTTTATGTGGACACATTCGGTACAACTCAGTGAGCCCACTAATGTGGACATACTTGGTACAGCTCAGTAAGCTCTTTCATTTGGACACACTCGGTACAATTCAGTGAGCCCTCTCATGTGGATACACACGGTACAGCTCAGTGATCCCACTAATGTGGACATACTCGGTACAGCTCAGTGAGACCTCTCATGTGGACACATTCGGTGCAAGTCAGTGAGCCCTTTCATGTGGACACAGTCGGTACAGCTCAGTGAGCCCTCTCACGTGGACGTACTCAGTATAGCTCAGTGAGCCCCCTCATGTAGACATACTGGGTACAGCTCAGTGAGCCCTCTCATGTAGAAGTACTCGGTACAGCACAGTGAGTCTCCTCATGTGGACATACTTGGTACAGCTCAGTGAACCCCCTCATGTGGGCACACTTGGTACAGCTCAGTGAGCCCTCTCACGTGGACGTACTCGGTACAGCTCAGTGAGCCCCCTTATGTAGACACACTTGGTATAGCTCAATGATCGCACTCATGAGAGCCAAGTCATATGGCTGGTGAGTCATACGTGGTTAAGCACATGTGTACTGGTGCAGAGGGAAGGGGGAAAAATTTAACTCTGCCAAAAAGGCAGTATTTGGCTCAGATACCGACAAAGCTGAGTCGCCTGAGTTTGGGGGTGACTTTGTTAGGTGGTCCAGGGTTTAGACCACACCTAACAGAGAGAGAACATCTGTTGTTAACATCAGTCAGTTCTATAATAACAGCCACAGCAGATTCAGAGTACCTGATTGATAATAAATTAATAAATCAACAGAGAAAAGGAGCAGTCAAATGCAATTTGGTGGGCCATATAAAACCTTCTTTGACCATAAGAAAAAATTTCTCACCATAGTAATCTTGTTTCTTCCAAGGTATCCTTCAATATGCTTAACTAATGCAGTTACCCCCCTGCGTTGAACTGGCATGAAGAGAAATGGAAAGTATGCTAATGATGAAACGCTCATTGGCTCAAGCCAGTTTCAAAATGCTCCCCAAGTAACTGCCATGCTCTAAGAGCTCAGATCTATTACGGAGCCTGACAGGGTGAAAGCACCCTAACTAGCTATGCTATCTACATGTCTAGAGACACTTAAAGAACAACAACAAAAACCCCAAATCTTTGATCCCTGTAAGAAGGGGAAAGAAAGGGGTCAGGACAAACTGTTTTGTAAAATCATTCCACTAAAATCGTGGTCTAAAACCAGAGTAACCAGCAGAGATGCAGGATAGGGGAACCCGCTTTCTGGTTCTGGAAGGGGAGGAAGGGTGAGAACTTTAAGCATACTGAAGGATACCTTGGAAGAAACAAGATTACTATGGTGAGTAATTTTTTTATTCTAGCCCCAGGAATCCTTCAATATGCTTAACTAATGCAGACTACCAAGCAGTACCTTTGGAAGCAGAGTACAAAACCTATTTTGGAAACAGATTCTGCAGAACTGCTGTGCCAAACCTGGCATCACTCCTGGACTGAAGGTCCAGGCTGTAGTGCTTAGTAAAAGTATGAACAGTCTTCCAGGTAGCTGCCCTACAGATAACCAGTAGGGGGATATCCCTTGCTGCAGCCACTGATGCAGCTGTGCCCTAGTAGAGTGAGCCCTAAGACCCACCAGATGTTGTTTCCCACCATTACTGTAACAGAACTGTATGCTGGCTACTATCCAGCATGCAACAGTTCTCTTTGAGGCAGGCCTGCCTTTCCCCACCTCACCATAGATGAGGAACAACTGAGTATGCTCTGGCCTATAGCCCTTAGTCCTGTCCAGGTAATAGCTAAGTGCCTGTTTTACATACAAGGTGTGCAGCTTTTGCTCACCTGAGCTTGATTTGTCTGTAAAGAATACTGGAAATATAACAGACTGGTTAAAGTGAAAATCTGATATCACTTTAGGAAAAAAATTCCTACTGGTCCTGAGCATCACCTTGTCCCTTTGGAAGGAGATGTAGTTTGGATCTGTACACAGAGCCTGTAGCTCACTGACTCATCTTGCTGAAGTAATGACGACCAAAAAGACCACCTTCCAGGTCACATACTTTAGTTCTGCAGTTGCCATAGGCTCAAATGGAGGCTCCAGAGCCTGGCAATACAAATGTTCAGGTTCCATGAGGGGACTGACTCCCGCAATGGTGGATGAATGTGAAGTAATCTTTTTTTTTTTAATTTCTTTTTGTCCCTCCTACGTCCCTGCCAGAAACGCTCCTTCAGGAATCGCCAATGAAACCCATCCCTGCCACCAACTTACCTGCTGCTCTGGGTCCCTCATCCTACCGCGGAATGCCCCCAGGCGGGGGTTCAGGGTGGGCCAAACCCCTGTACCTTAATGTCTTCTCCAGTTCCTGAGACAGCGACAGTCGGTGGCACATCAGGACTGGGTTCGGCGCTCCGTCTACCCGGCTCTGGAGGGTGGTTTTTCCCTGTTCTGTGAGGACGTTGCTAGCCCTTGATGTCAAGGCGCAAGTGCCGACGTCCGCAACATCTTCCCCTCCTTGTTGATGCATCCCCTAGAGGTGATTGGTTCACAGGCCTCCGCCCGTGACCAATCAAACCCTTGAGGTGCCGACGAGCTGTCATGTCCCCAGCCTCCGACAGAGGTCACCGTTCGCTGGGATGAATCACCCACCCTCCCCCCGGTGAAGGCGAGCTGTCGTCGGATGCTCAGCCTTTCTCCCCCCTCCGGCCAACCCCTGGCGACCCGAGTCCGCTCCCGATCCCGGGTCACCGGCGTGGTGCGAGGTGTGGCCTCAAGCGCCTCAACCCTCAATGCCACCGGGCTGGCTGGAGTAATCTTTTAAAGAACTTCCTGAATACTGCATGGGATGCCATGAACTCATCCCTTCCAGCAGAGATATATGCTGAAACAGCAGCCAAATGCACTTTTAAGGTAGTAGGCCTGAGGCTTAGGGAGTGTAAGTGGGTCACATAATCCAGAACAGAAGACCTGCTGCTGTAGGATTAGTCCCAATGTTCCCACACCAGACAGAGAAGCTTTTCCACTTTGAGGGATAGGTTTTCTTAGTTGAAGGCTTTTGAAAGCCCCTGAGAACAGCTATCACCTCCTCAGAGAGGTGCAGGCTGGCAAATTCTAAGTCTTCAAGAACCAAGCCTTCAGGCGGAGGGACCTGAGACTGGGATACAGTATCCTGCCTCGGGAGGATGTGAGCAGACTGTGCCTCTGGGGAAAGCAAATAGTCTGTGCAACTGACAGTGACAACAGAAGGGAATACCATGGCTATCTTGCCCAGTCTGGTGCCAGCAGTATCACTGTTGCCGGCTGGGACCTGAGCTTCACTGGAACCCTGAGCAGAAGTGGGAAGGAAGGGAAGGCATAAAGGAATTTGCCTGTCCAATCCAATGCTAGGGCATCCAGTGGCACTGTTCCCTGGGCTGGAGGCCTGCAGGAGAACAGTGGGAGGTGGTGATTGTCTGCGGAGGCAAACAGATCTATGTCTGGAGTTCCCCACCTTCTGAATAATGATGGTAGCACCTGTACCTTGACTATCCAGCCATGGTGGTTCTGGCTGATTCTGCTGAGGGAGTCTGCCAGAACACTGCCTTTCCCTGGGAGGTGGATGTCCGAAAGGGAAACCTGAAGGGAGTAGGCAGTGTCCAAACCCTCATGGCCTCTGTGCACAGTACGGTTGACCTTACCTCCCTGCTTGTTTATGTAGTACATGGCAGTAGTGTTGTCTGTTCTGACCTGTACCACCTTGCCTCTGAGCTGAGGAGCAAGCAACTGAAGTGCCAGGTACACTGCTCTGAGCTCTAACAGACTGATGTGTTGAAGTGATTCCTGAGGGGACCACTTCCTGCTTGCTGTAAGGTCTAGCATGTGTGCCCCCACCCTAGGAGGGAGGCATCTGTAGTTAGAACTGCCAATGGGTGTTCTGCCTGGAAGGGCACCCCTTCTTTGAGGTTGGTCTTGTCCTGTCACCATTGCAGAGCCTGTATTGAGAGTTCTTGTTACAGGAACTAGCTTGGACAGAGAATCTTGCCTTTGGGACCAGTGAGACCTCAAGTGGAACTGAATGCCCCTCATCTGGAACCTGGATCCTGGGACCACTGATGTGGCTGTTGCCATGTGCCCCAGTATTTGTAGGAAATGCCTCGCTGATCTGGGCCTGTTTAACTGAAATGACCCTGCCGGTTCCAGGATATTGTTTACCCTGTCCTGAGGGAGAAAGGCCCTGCCTTGCAGGGTGTTCAGTTCTGCCCCAGTGAAGTCCAGGACCTGTACTGGTTCCAACTGGGACTTCTGGGCATTTGTTAGGAATCCACCAGTGACTCCAGGGTGCTTTGCACCTAAGCTAGGGAGTCCCTGGTCTGTTGAGACAGTCCTACGACCAACCAGTCATCCAGGTAGGGAAAAACAGTGATCCCCAGTCTCCTCAGGTGTGATACCACTACAGTTAGACACTCTGTGAAGGCCCTTGGTGCTGAGCTCAGGCCAGTGGGCATGGCTGTTAACTGATAATGTCCTGAGGGCAACCTGAAACTCAGGTACTTTCTGTGGCCCAGGTGGACTGGTATGTGGAAGTAAGTGTCTTTGAGGTCTAAGGAGGCTAGCCAGTCTCCTTGCTGAAGGGTATGAATTATCACGGCCAAAGTGACCATCTTGAAGTTTGGTTTCATGATGTACTTGTTCAGAGGTCTGAGGTCTAAAATGGGTTGCCAGTCCCCATTTTTCTTTTGTGTCAGGAAGTATCTTGAATAGAAACCTTTGCCCCTCTGGGACAGAGGACCAGGCTCCACTGCTTTTATGAGCAGTAGATTTCTTACCTCTGCTTCCAGCAATCTCTTCTCTGCTGGTGATGCTGGGGCAAACGATCTGTTTCTCAATTTGGGAAGTATTCTGTGACTTAATGACAGACCCTGGCTCACTACCTTCATGACCCATTTGTCTGTGGTGATGGAAATCCATTCCTGGAGGAAATGAGTCAGCCTGCTACCCACTGGCAGGGGGGAGGCAACCTGTTGAAGCCCATCAGGGAGTTTGTTTTGGCTGGGCTGTGGCATGGGCTGCTGGCCCAGCACTTCTGGTAGCTTTTCTGCCCCTACCTCTAAAATACCATATGGGTTGCTGGTAGTCTGGCAGAGTCTGGGTCTGATGGAAGGGTCTGGAGTATGACCCCCTGCCCCTGCCTCCTCTAGCATGAGCTCTTTAAGATGTGTAAGGCCTGTCTCTTACAGTGTTACTCCTGTAAGGCACGGGGTCATTATGTCGCCAACAAAAACAGCGCAGCAATAAATGCTGCAAGCAACACAGCGTGCCCTGAAATAAGATCGGGAAAAACACCGACCGCAAAGCAAACAGCATGCCCCATTGAAAATAATACAACTTTTTTTCCCGTGGGGCTTCACCCCTGCACCCTCCATTGTGTGGGGGGGGGGGAATCTGCCCCACTCCCGGACTTTAAATAACAAACTCTGAGGGTGTGGACTTCAGGGATGGGGCGAAACTCCAGGAGAGGAAAAATAAAAAAAAAACAACCAAAAAAGTCACAACACAGGGAGCCTTGGGAGAAGTGAACCGTGGCCCCAGGTCTCCAACCCTGCCGTGTGCTGGTGCCTTAGCCACTCCACCATGGGAGCGACTTGACCAGGCACCACACACGGCAACTTGATAGCTTCCGATATGTCAGTGCAGAGCGACAGGGGTAGCGTTAATGCCCTGCCACTGCTATATCCTTGTCACTCTGAATGCTTTTGCGCTTTACACAGCGTGGTTAATGCCACACTGTTGTTGTAGTGCTGTATTAACCCGGTACTCTCCTGTAAGTGGCCTTATATTGTTCCACTTTTTTCAAGTAAGCCTCAGTCTCATCTCCAAAAAGTGAATTATTTTCACAGGGGAAATCCATGGCCTTTGTCTGGGTATCCTGCATTAGGTTTGTGGTTCTTAGCCAAGCAAACCTCCTCATAGACAAAGCCAGTGCCATGAGCCTAGCTTCTATGTCGTTGGCATCGACAGCCATGTGGAACTGATATTTAGTACCAACTATGGCTGTCCTGGCTGTTTCAGCCAGATCAATCCCCACTTCTCCTGGCACCTTGTCCACGAGTGCCAACACCTTGGACCAAATGGCCTTCTGGTACTGGACTGCAAAGGCCATATAGTTGGTCTGTCTGACCAGCAAGGATGCCCCCCAGGTACCCCTTCTTTCCCACTGCATCAATTTCCCTGACTCCTTGTGAGGAAGTATTTTTTCATGGAAAGGGTGGTGGATGCATGGAACAGCCTTCCTGCGGAGATCGTGGGGTCAAAAACAGTGGTGGGATTCAAGAATACATGGGACAGAGATAAGGCAATTCTAGTGGGGGGTAGGAGGAAGTAGGCTATTGGTTAACTATCTGCAGCTTATCCAATGGGTAGGGAAATGGGCAGACTGGGTGGGCCAAGTGGTCCTTCTTTGCCGTCAAAGTCTATGTTTCTATGTTTCTAAACCAGGGGTACCCCAGCCTTGTCACAGGCAGTTGCTTGTACCACCCCTTCATGATCAGGGTGTGTAAAAAGAAATTCAGCATTACTTCTGTCCAGCTGGTATTTCTTGCCCACCTTCTTATCCACCGCTAGCACCGATGTAGGTGTTTGCAGTATTTTCAGGACTGCTTTCTTCAGGGATTTATGAATGGGGAGCATAAGCCTCTTTGTGGGGGTGAGACCCATCATGTCGAGGGTTAGCTTACTCTTCCTCCTCTACTGTCTCTTGCATGGACAGACTGAAGGTATCCACCATTTGCCTTACAAAGGCACTGTGTGAGGAATAATCCTCCAGTCCTCGGGGATGGAAACTGAAGCCTTACTCTGGGGAAACCTCAGGCTCTATGGGTTCCCCCATGTCCTCCTCTTCCTCTTACTCCTCCTACAAATATTCCAGTTCCAGGGCCGAAGCAGCCGTTGTAGGAACCGCAGCTGGAACTGTTACAGGGACTGGCTGAGACACATGAGGAACCCATAGAGGAGCTATATTGCTGACAGCCTGAACAGATATAAAGTTTGCAGGTTTTAGCAATGTTCTCAGCAGAGGGCATGATCTGTCTGTCCACAAAGAGCTCCTTTGCCTTTTTGGCAGGAGGTGCAGTGGTATGCTTTTCTTTATGTTTACATTTTGCTGGAATCAGTTCCATGACCAGTTCCACAGGGCTTTTGGTTTTTGAAGAATTCACTTTTTCTGAGGGTTTTCCCCCCGGTTTCTTAGCTTTATCTTTTTTGAAAGAAACTCTTTTTTTGAGGAGGACAACTCCTCTGTCGCTTGAGAGGGAGATGCAGAAGTAGCCATCTTTTCTAATTTTTTAGCCCTCTTCAAAGTTTTTGGACAGAATGCTTTACAGATTTCACAGTTAACAAAGATGTGCCAAAATGCCAGCGCCCAGTTCCCACACTAAAGGGAACCGATGAAACAGTCGGTTCCTGAGGTAAAAAATAACTGAAAATTTAAATAAAACAACAGAAATATAGAAGGGGCAACTGTCCCATGTAAAATACAAAAATGGAATAAACTTTTTCTTTCAGAGTTCGCGGTTCCCCACGATTCTCAGGAACTGATGAGGAACAGAGAAAAAAGTGCTAAAACTAACTAAAAACTAATAACTAACACAAATATTATTGGGGTTATTTATAAACTATTTTAAAATAAAAATGATACTTATCAAGAAAATAACTATTCAGTTAGAAGTCGAGAAGAGCTCTCCAAGGCGTCCAAACTGGCAGGCAGAGAAACAGATCTGAGCTCCTTACAGCGTGGCAGTTACTCCTTTTTTTTCCCTCCAAATTCTATTTTTGCTCCTTACCCTGAACTCTCTTAGGCTACCTTGGCTCGTTGGGTGTGCTCTACCGCCCACCGTGGTCCTCCTCCTATATATGATTACCGCCTTCTCGGTTGCCTCCTCCAGGCAAGCCCCCCCGACTCTGAGCCCCTCGGGGCAGGGCCGCCATCCACTCCAATGCTCTATCTAGAATCCAGATTGCCTGGATTCAGCCCCCGAAAGACCGAAGGATGGAGAGAGAACCCGGTGTTGGGCGTGTGGCACCCCTGCACTGCGAGGAGCTGTCGCCTATCAGGAAAGAGGTATTTCTTTTTTGGTTATGCCCCTGACGTGGACGTGCAATGCTGCCCAGCCCGTGACATGGATGCTCCCACCCACATCTGGAAGGCAGCCATCCAATGTCTTCCCTACATGGGAGCCCTGCGTGTTGCAGTGCCTCCAGTCTCCACCGGGGGCCGCTGCGACGCCGGGCTGACCCCGGAACCCTCCCCGAGAGAGGAGAGCAGTCCTACGGACGCTCAATCCTCGCCCTCCCCTGCCGACCCCTGACGGTCCGGGCTTGTTCCCGAACCCGGGTCGCCGGCGTGGCGTCCAGCACCTCAACCCTCAGCGCCACCGGGCCAGCCAGCATGGCAGTTACTAGGCGGAACGGTTTGAAACTGGCACAAGTCAATGAGCGCTCCATCATTAGCATACATTCCATTTCTCTCTGTGGCAGTTCAGCTCAGGGGGCTAACTGCATTAGTTAAGCATACTGAAGGATCCTTGGGGTTAGAACCTGTTTGTATTTACAGTTTATCCTTGTTTTTTTTGTTAATTACATAGGGTGTAGTACTGTCAAGTCAGTAATGCTGGTATGAATACAGTCCTCTTTGGTAACAGCTCAGCACTGTTTTTAGCTCAAGATCCTGAGCAGTTCCACGTACCCACTCCTGGGGCCTCTCTGGTAACAGCTCAGCACTGTTGTAGCTCAAGACCCTGCATACTCCTATGTACCCGCTCCTGAGGCCTCTCTGGTAACTGCTCAGCACTGTTTTAGCTCAAGACCCTGCATATTCCTTTGTTCCCACTCCTGAGGCCTCTCTGGTAACTGCTCAGCACTGCTGTAGCTCAAGACCCTGCGTACTCCTATGTACCCACTCCTGAGGCTTCTCTGGTAACTGCTCAGCACTGTTGTAGCTCAAGACCCTCGTGACTCCTATGTACCCACTCCTGAGGCCTCTCTGGTAACTGCTCAGCACTGTTGTAGCTCAAGACCCTGTGTACTCCTATGTACCCACTCCTGAGGCCTCTCTGGTAACTGCTCAGCACTGTTGTAGCTCAAGACCCTGTGTACTCCTATGTATCCACTCCTGAGGCCTCTCTGGTAACTGCTCAGCACTGTTTTAGCTCAAGACTATGCATACTCCTATGTACCCACTCCTGAGGCCTCTCTGGTAACAGTTTAGCACAGTTTTAGCTCAAGATCCTGAGTACTCCCACATACCTACTCCTGAGGCCTCTCTGGTAACAGCTCAGCACTGTTTTACCTCAAGACCCTGCGTACCCATTCCTGAGACCTCTCTGGTAACAGCTCATTACTGTTGTAGCTCAAGACCCTGTGTATTCCTATGTATCCACTCCTGAGGCCTCTCTGGTAACAGCTCAGCACTGTTTCAGCTCAAGAACCTGCGTACTCCTGTATATCCACTGCTGAGGCCTCTCTGGTAACAGTTCAACACTGTTTCACCTCAAGACCCTACGTACTCCTGCATACTCACTCAAGGACTCTCTGGTAACCACTCAGCACTGTTTTAGCTCAAGACTCTGCATACTCCTACGTACCGACTCCTGAGGTCTCTCTGGTAACAGCTCAGTATCGTTGTAGCTCAAGACCCTGCGTACTCCTACGTACCCACTCCTGAGGCCTCTCTGGTTAACAGCTCAGCACTGCTGTAGCTCAACACCCTGTGTACTCCTACATACCCACTCCTGAGGCCTCTCTGGTAACAGTTCAGCACTGCTGTAGCTCAACACCCTGCGTACTCCTACATACCCACTCCTGAGGCCTTTCTGGTAACAGTTCAGCACTGCTGTAGCTCAACACCCTGCGTACTCCTACATACCCACTCCTGAGGCCTCTCTAGTAACAGCTCAGTACTGTTGTAGCTCAAGACCCTGCGTACTCCTATGTACTCACTTCTAAGGCTTCTCTGGTAACAGCTCAGTACTGCTGTAGCACAAGACCCTGCGTACTCATACGTACCCGCTCCTGAGGCCTCTCTGGTAACAGCCCAGTACTGCTGTAGCTCAAGACCCTGTGTACTCCTACATACTCACTCCTGAGGCCTCTCTGGTAATAGCTCAAGACCCTGCGTACTCCCATGTACCCACTCCTGAGGTTCCTCTGGTAACAGCTCAGCACTGTTTTAGCTCAAGACCCTGCATACTCCTACGTACCCACTCCTGAGGCCTCTCTGATAACAGCTCAGCACTGTTTTAGCTCAAGACCCTGTGTACTCCTACCTACCCACTTCTGAGGGCTGTGATGATACAGTCGGCACAGAAGCGATGCAAGCACTCCTTGGTTGTCATGGTGTTCTTTAGCATATCGAGACATATGGGGCACATCAGCTCACTGTGCAGACTCCTAGGGGAAACGACAATCTCCAAGCCATCTGTTATTGCTTCCTGTAGGTTAGGAGTCAATACAGCACACCAGGAGAGGGAGGGAGGGAGGGAGAGGGGGCAGGAACAGGGAGGAGCAAGGAGGAAGGACAGAAAGAGAGAGACAGAGGAGAGACAGAGGACAGATTGTTAGTTATAGGCTGATTTTGTTTGTAAATCATTACTGAAACTTTTACTTCTAAAAGGGACTTTCACCCTATGACAACCTCTGATAAACGTAATGCATAAAGCCAACCCCACACCCTTTTCTTGCCCATCCCTCTTTGACTCATTTGTGTTTAACATGAGCTTTCTCCTACACAGTTCCCCCACTTCTACTGCAAGAACCCCGCGACATCAAAATGCCTTCATTATTTATATTACAAATCTGGAATCAAGTCCAGTCTCCTGACGATGCGGGAACACCAAACGGTATTTGCACATGCCTCACACATGCCCTGTCGTTCAGTGAAACGGATATTCAATGTTACACGGATAGTGACAGACAAATTCCAACGTTAAAACGATTTTCCAATTTTCTGAAAAACACTGCCAGTTGACATCAGCAGGATTCAGATCTCATAACATTCTCCAAATATTTCGAATTTAATGACATTCCGTTCTTTCTTATTTAAAACATTTGTTTAAAACTTTACCTGTTCCTGCTACTTTTCCTGTCTTGAAACCATAACTTGCTGCTGTGACATCACAACCCATTGCCACAGAAATAGTTCTGATGTCACAAGCAGAGTACAGGACTAACAGAAGGAACAGACAGTCTAAAGGGCAAAGAGGCAGTTTTCATGCAAATGTCTTCGGTTTTAATACCCCTGCTGTGCCACAGACTAACATAACTGTCCACAATTCCTATATGTTCAAATTCTGTCCGTAGTCTAAAACAACTTAAAAGTTTTCAGATATTTCTAATATTGGGTGAATTTAGTAAAACAGAGTTCTGCTTATGACAACTGTAAATTGTTTTGCCGAAAATCAGAAAATTGCTTTGTTTGAGAGAAAAAGAATATGTTATTTTACCCAGTATAGCCTGACAGTGCTACACTATCCTGTTGTCTAAGGCACAGAAGATAAGGAGTTACTTGAGGGGAATGGATCAACACAAATGCAGTACATTCGGAGTGCTTTACAAACATCACAAAAACTGTTGTATATTTTTTTCTGATGTCTGACTGGGAACCAAAAACCACTATATTTTGAATTATTTTTGTTTAAATGGAACACAGACCTTGCTGTTTACATTTTTTCATGTAACTGTAAATCTGGGCACGTGTGAAATGTGTTTAATCACCTTACAGTGTCTGTTTCAAAATAGTCAAATTTTTTCCTTATTTAGGGCCCCATATTAAAAGCACCTTTCCCATGGTTTTTGGGTGCTCACAAGAATAAACGGAGCTCCCTTACTTCTATGAGAGCTTCTCCATGCTGGTACTACATTTCTTAATGTTGCCCTTTTGAAAGGGAAGCAATCGTAATTTGCCCTTGAGGGGCTGGCCACTCAATCCCTTCCACTTCCTGATTTCCATCTCCACCCCCCACGCTCACACATTTTGTGACATCTGTATAGGAAGCATGCAGGGGCGTGCTCCATTCAGTTCTATGAAGTGTCTTTTCTAATGCATGTTTCCCGACTTGAAATTGGGTTTTGGTACAAATCTAAGCCAGAGTTCAACTTACAAGGTTCTTGTTGGCTGAACCCCGGCTTCAGTTTGTATCAATGGGAAGAACACCCCTCCCCCTAAGCTAGTGGTCAAACAGGAGTTCAGCATATTTGTAGTTCATTTGCATCACCAGGTAAGAAAAAAGGTCCTGCTCCCCATACGACGCATAGGGGAAACGCCAGACCTCGCCCAACAACTAACACACGAAATCTGGCCAATGGAAAATCATGTACACAAATGCTCGCAGTCTGGAAACAAGATCCCAGACCTGCAGGCAATAATGACAGAGGCTAAACTGAACATAGTAGCCATTAGCAAGACATGGTTTACCAGTAACCACACTTGGGAAACTTCAGTACCTGGCTATGTACTGTTAAGAAGAGACCAAGGTGCAAAAAGGGGGGTGGAGTGGCCCTTTGTGTCAATGAAAATATTAAAGCTACAGAAATTCAGAATACACATAAGGAGCCAAAAGAACCGTGGGTCACCCTGGAAACATGAAATGGGACAGCCATATGAACTGGGGTTGTCTACAGGCCTCCAGACTAGGGGGAGGACATAGACACATTACTGTTAGAGGATATACAAAACAAGACAGCTAAAGGGGAGGTTCTGATAATGGGAGACTTCAACATGCCAGATACAAAGTGGTCAATACCAGCAGGAACATCTGCCAGAACTAGACACATAGTGGATTCCCTGCAGGGGGAGGGCCTCAAACAACTGGTACAACAACCCACAAGAGACAGGGCTATCCTAGATATAGTGCTGACTAACAGGGAAAGGATCACAGATCTCCAGGTAGAAGGTCACCAGGGGGCCAGTGACCATCACATGGTATGGTTCAGTTTGGCCACTAGAACTAAATCATCCCATTCCAAGGCAAAAATATGGGACTTCAGAGGAGCTGACTTTGATCATTTATTTATTTATTTAGTTTTTGTTGACCGGGTAAGTGCACTAGACAAATCCTGCCTATTTTCAGGCACGACCCGGGGGAGGGGGATACAGATGAAAGCCAACTGACCTTGAACCAGATTAAGCTGTTGGTGGTATTTTTAGTGAATGAGGGAAATTTGGCCAGGACACTGGGGAAATTCCCTACTCCGTTCTTGATTGCGCTGTGCCCTGTGGAGCGGCTGTCGCGATGGCCACTTGGGGCTCCGAGATGGAGCAAGAGGACGTGCGGGAGATAGGGGAGTTGGTCTCCTTCCCTATCTCTGAGCCTCAGGAGACCATGCCCGTTGTACTTCATGGATTACCAGAGACGGATTCTCATTGCCTTATGGATGTGACCTCCCGCTGCCTGACTGATGCTGGTATGCATACTGACTCTTTTTCTCCGAAAGTGGTTGTGCCTGGTTGGGACTTACCTACGGATTCTAAGTCGAGCTTTGTCATTTCTCCTACGGCTGTTTGTTCCCCGGTACCCGGTTTTTCCTCCTCAGCGGTGTGTTGCTGGACTTCTCCTGGTCCGGCTCCTTGTGATGAGATCAGTCAATCGACGACGCAAAAGACGCTGAGTGCTCTACGGGAGCCCAGCGGGAACCAGGAAATAATGGCAGTTTTTCGTTGCGGTGTTGATTGTGTGCCGGGAGTCGGGGACACTGGCAGCGGATTGCGGGTCTGCAAGTGCCTGAAGTCTCCTCTAGGCTCCCCCACACTGCCTCCTTGCTTGAATTGTGCACCTCGGGACTTGGATGGGGTTAGAATGAAGCATTGCAGCCCCCTAGTACCCAGTGTTGGATTGCCTGCTCCAGTTCTCCCAGGAGGGTCTGACTGTCAGAAAGGTACTGTACTTTGTGAGGATGTTTCTGCTAATATTGTGGGGGAATGCCAGCCTGGTGTACCGGGCTTGTTTGTCTCTAGCCCAGTTGGTGGTGGGTTTGATTCCCACCTATCGGCTTCTGGACTCACTACTGCAGAAGCGCTTCGGGGTGCAGGTTGGGAAAAATCCCCTTTAGATGACTCTTGGACTTCTCCGGCTCGGCCTGGCCCTGCTCCCAGGGGAGATCTATTGGATATCTCGGACCCACTTGAGGTACCTTCGGGGTTTACTTTATCACAATCACCATCCTGGCAGGCGGAAAAAGAACAGGCCTCTACACCGGGATTATTTCAAGCCTCTGACTCGCTCACTGGCGGAACTGTATTGCCTTCCTCCATCCTGCCTGCTGCTGTTATTCCTATTCCTCCTGCTGCTTCCCAGGTTGACCTAGTAGAGACTGAAGTGTGCTCTCTTTCATTGCCCATTTCTACTTCCCTACCTGACCCTTCTCCTGCCCCTGAACTGAAGAGTGATAGGAGTTCAGCTCCTAAAGACTTTGGCCCGGCTTTGGGGCCTTCCCGGACTAAAACTTTTGCTGGTTTATTTCATTCTCCTCCTGAACAGGCTAAGCGGGTAATGCTGTTCGCCTCCATTATAGGGGTGGCCTGGACATCTTCTCCGATCGTCTTTATGTAGGGAAAACTTTACTTAAATCAAGTCTCCATTTCTCCCCTGACATTTATGCTTTAATACATACCTCTGGTGATAATTACTTTGATGTCAGTTTTAAGAATGCTTCTGGGTTGGATGCTTTTTGGAGCAGATATCATGCTATTAGACATACCCTCTATAGGCCCTTTTTTGCTATTCCCTTACTAAGCCTACTATAAAATCTATTACAGTTTTGTTTTAAAAATGAGGGGTGGCTATAGAAGATATCATCCGGTGGTTGTCTTCTAAATGTTCTGTTCTAGGTTCACCAGATCCAATTCTTGATTCAGAATGTTTCTGGACAGGGGTGGAAACTACAGGTTAAATTGCATATCCTTAATGGGTCTATTCAACACTTGCCCAGTTGTTTTACTTGGTAGGGATCGTGGTTTTGTTTTCTATCCAGGGCAGCGAAATCTTGTTTCAGGTGTGGTGCCCAGACACATCTCAGTAGTGCCTGCGATCAACTGAAATGTTCTACATGTCTTGGTTCTGGACATGTCAGTATCAACTGCCGGCGCCCTGAATACTGTAATTTGTGTGAGAAACTTCTCACTCTTTTTAAGGATTGTCATTGGGCCTCTCATAATAACCTCGGCCGGCCCCTGATTCCCAGCATCAGGCGGTTCCTCAAGCTCAGAAGTTGGCTCAGGCAAGACCCCAGTTTCGACCTTTTGATACTGTAGGGATGTCCCTACCCCCTGTTAATTCTCCCTCCTCCCTTGGGAATACTGGGCTGGAACCTCCTCCTCTTAATGTGTCGTCCTCCAGTACACCCTTAAAGCCGGAGGACCCTTGTCCTCTGCCCCAGGCTTCATCCTCCCCCCCCCCTTGTTGTGGAGGAAGTTCAAGCTTTCACCTCTGGTGCTGTTGAGCTCCGTTCTCGGAAAGACAGTATGCCTCCCCCTGGGGATTCTGACTGGGTCCCAGTGGGAAACAGAAGATTGACAAGGAGCTCCCTTATGAAAGGAGTGCCTTTGTCTACTGTAGTTCCCCCCTCTGACTTGATGGTTTCCAACCCGTTTGCGATTTTTTCTAAGCGAAAGCAAACTGTGGATGCCGAGGAGGATTCTGATGCCTCCTCTATTGCATTGTCTCAGGTTGAGCAACTCACTGACTCTGAGCAAGTTTTGGGGGAAGTTCAATTGGTAAAAGAAAGATGTAAGATTAAATCTCCGGTAAGGGTCGTGGTAGGAAAAATCGTGATCTCAAGCTCTTTCACCACGATGGGGGACTTTATCTCTTTTGGGAGCCTAAATGTGAATAGTCTTAAGAATGATAAGCGACGCCGGGCCGTTTTCCTTTCTTGTGTCTTTACCCTTGCACATTATTTTTTACAAGATACTAGGCTCCATTCTTTACAGATTAGGAAAGCCTCTAGGGATTGGAGAAATGGTCTGTCCTTTTGGTCTCTTGCTGAAGAGTTGTGTTCTGGAGTAGGGATATTGGTTCAGGGGGTTGACATTCAGATCATAGGTTACTTGATTTAATTCAAGGACGAGTCTTGATTCTGGATATTGTTTTACACCGACAAGAATGGAGACTTATTAATATTTATAACCCTCAAGTTAAGACCCAGAGGGTTCACACGCTGAAACAGATACAGCCGTTTCTTCATACTTCCAAATCTGTGATTTTTGGCGGAGATTTTAACTGTATATTGTCATTATCCGATAAAACTGGCCTTACTAGAAATTATATTCAGATTCCAATTTTCTTAACACGTTATATCGTTACTGCTGATTTCGTGATGGGGCTTCTTATGGGTTGCCCCTCCAGAACACACTTTTCATCGAGGCAGATCTTCCACTCGGATTGATTATTTTTATCTCCACTGGTTAAATAATGTACGGTATTCGGTGGTACCATGTGAATTTTCAGATCACTGTTTATTGCTGTTACATACTGGTTTTCCCCTTAGTAAACCTGTAACTCATACCTTTTGGAAAATGAATATTTCTGTGTTGACTGATGATGGTGGGTGGCAAGGCCTGTTAAGGCTTCTGCAGGATAAGATCTCTGTTTTTGCCTTGTATGACAATCCGGCTTTTTGGTGGCAAGATACTAAAGTTGAAATCACAAAATTTTGTAAACATTACTCTAAAAAAGTATCTTCTGATCGATACTTTCAGTATCTTAAGTACCGGCGTCACCTACAAAGACTGCTATCGTGGCAATCTGAATGGGGTTTAGACTACTCAGACCAAATCAAACAGGTTAAAGCAGAGATGCAAGCCTCTCAGTATCAGAGATCGACATCACTTTTCCTGGAACAGAAATATGGCCGGAAGGGTTCTGCTAAAATTATTAATCCATATGATAGTAGCCACCAACAGGTGGCATCTAAATATATGTCTACTTTGGTTTCACATTCTGGTATCCTGTTAACTGATAATCATAATATTTTAGAGGAAGTTTCTTTTCATACTAACTCATTATATGGGCTGGCTTATGATTCACCTTCCTGGGAAAGTTTTCTGGATTCCTTTGACGTTCCTCGTCTCTCCCCAGAGACTATTCTACCATTGAATCAGCAGGATACCTGTGCAGAAGTTGAGTCAGTTATCTGTTCTCTGAAAAATACAGTTACCCCTGGACCTGATGGGATTCCAAATGAATTTTATAAGAAAACTAAGTCCTTATTGCTACCATATTTAACTCAAGTTTATAATATTATTTTACACGGCTTATTGCCTATTCCCATGGCTTTTTCGGATAGTTATCTTATTTTTTTGTATAAACAGGCACAAGATAAAACTAAACTGGATAATTGGTGACCGATTAGTTTATTGAATTCGGATTGGAAGATTTTGTGCAAAATAGTCTCTAATAGGCTAGCTCAGGTAGCGGCTCAGGTAATTTCTCCCACGCAAACTTGTGCAATCCGGGTGGTTCTATGATCTCCAACCTAAAATTTTGAGAGAGGTCTTTGATGGGTACTACCACTCAAGGTTATGTTTTAGTTTAGACCAAACTAAAGCATTCACCGAGTGCCATATAAGTATTTATTTTCTGTGTTGCAAAAATACGGGTCCCTGTGGTTTTGCAGAGCTGATTAAAGTTTGTATAGATCAGCTTACACCACGCCATTGGTTAATGGCTTAAGAGGTTCCTGATCCTTATTAAGAGAGGGTCAGGCAAGCTGTCCTCTAAGTCCCCTGTTGTACGTCTTTTCCATTGACCCACTTCTTGGATGTTAGGAGGAGGCTGATATTGATCCTATTTCCATGGCTCCTGACCTTGTTTTTCCCTGTGTTTTGGCTCACGCGGATGATGTTTGTATTTTGGTAGCTGATCCGCTTCTGGGGAACAGGCTATTGAGATTGTTCATTCCTTTTCCCGGATTTCTGGTTCCACTTTAAATACCCAAAAAAGTGTGGGATGTGCTGTGCACATTCCTTTGCTGGATAGATTGGCTACGATTGGAGGGATTGCTGTTCATTTTCAGAAAATTTGCATTTTGGGAATTGTTTTTGGTTCAGTTGATGCAGCGGCACATAATTGGTGTTCGGCTATGGAGGTCACAGAATCTAAAATTGTTCGGTGGGCGATTCCTATGACCGGAGGAAACAATTTTTACTCAAAACTTGTATCTTGCCACTTTGTTTGCTTGTTAGTTATGTTTTCCTCTTCCTTTTTTCTCGAGGCCGGCTGTATAATTTATTTTTCAACTACTTTGGGGTAGTAGACTGAACCCTGTTAAGAGATCAGTCACTTATTGGCCCATAAAACAAGGGGTTTGCAGATGATAAACCCGTGCTTTTTATTTTTCTATCTTTGTGCATGCTAACCTTTTTCCTTGTTTGGACAACAAGACAGAGTGCTGGGCAATTAGCCTGGCTTCCCGTTCACAATATTTTTTGGAAAAATGGCAGGCTCCTGTTTGGAAACCCTTTACAAGGATTCCATTAGGTTCCTCTGTATACCTGGTTGAAGTGTTTAAGAAACTTAAACTTTGGAAAGTGTCCCCCGATATAGAATTGTTGCGAAATAGGAAACGTTTATACTCCTCCATTTTACACACCATGTTCTTAATACCGCCTTGTTTTACAGTACCTGGTGATTCACAGTGTTTGGTCAAACAATTATTAGATAGCAGAATTCCAGCAAAGATGTGGGATATTTTATGGTTATGTTGTCATGATAAATTGAACGTCAAAGGAAATCAGAAACATAAACAATTGTCTGAACGTTACTGTATTCAGGATACCTGTGTTTGTAAAATAGAATCTATGCAACACCTTTTTTTGAATGCCCATATATTGCCCCTTTATGGTCTGCATTGAGTCACTCATGGGGCTTACCTGTATTTTCCAGTTTGACGTGCTGAATTGGTTTATAGAGGATTTGGAACTAATTGGAAGATTTTTTTCCAGGTACTTCTGGGTGCTTTTGCTGTCTGTAAATGGTGCATCTGGCATAACAGATGTTTATTTGTGTTACAACAGAAATCATTGCTTTGCATGCACTTCAAGAACATATCACAATTGAAATCTCTAGAATTTATTGTTTAGAAAAGAAAAACTCTTCCTGCGCCTTTAGTGCGTTTGGTGGAGAGCTTTACCGATCATTTTGTTTGAAGGGTTACCTGAGTGTGGATTTTATATTGTCTGGATTTCTTTTCTTTCTTTCCAATGTCAAATATGTGGGAGGGGTGTTTCCATATGTGGTGAGCAATTTTTTTAGTACACATCTTTTCTTTTCATAAGTAAACTGGTTGTTGTGATTTTCTTTTTGTTTCCTGAGTACTGAGTATTTTTGTTCATAGTGTTGTGTATTGCCTTGGTTTTGTTTTCTTATATTGTTTTCTAATAAAAATTCCCTAGTCTTTTGATAATGCCATGGGATCTTTAACATCCACCTGAACTACCACCAGTCCAGGCAGATGGGACCTCGGTTTAACGTCTCATCCGAAAGATGGCACCTCAGAAGTGCAGCACCCCTCTCATGCTGCACTACAGTGTCAGTACTAGGATATTAACCAAAGTGCCAGATGTGTGAACTGAACCCACAGCCCTCTGATCTCCCGGCCTCAGAGGCGAGTGTGCTACCTACTGAGCCACTGACACTGCAAGATAAGATGGCCAACAGAGTTAAGTTAGCCCTGGCAAAAAGAAATACAGGTGGGGGGGGGGTTACAGGCAAAGTGGGCAAGCATTAAGGATGCAATACTTGAAACAACATCCCATTGTGTTACAGAGAAAAGGAAGTGCAAAAGAAGAAGAAAACCACTTTGGTTTCCAAAAACAGTAGCAGAAAAAGTCAGAGCCAAAAGGCTGGCCTTCAGGAAATAAAAGGGAACACAGCAGGATGAAGATAGGGAGGCATACCAAACCAAAGGCAGGCAAAGGCCCAAACCGAGGAAACACTAGCACAAACAGTAAAAGAATGTGACAAGACTTTCTATAGATACATTAATGAAAGGAGAAAGTCCAGAAGGGGTGGGATAAAGGGGCGTGTGAGTAGGAGGACCATGTAAAAGCATCTATCCTAAATAGATACTTCTGCTCAGTATTTACTGAAGAGAAGGTAGGGCAGGGTCCACAGCTCAGCACCATGGACACAGGGGGGAGGGAAGTGTGCACTAGTCCCGTTACAAAAGAAAGGGTCCTACAAGAGCTCGATAAACTCAGGGTGGACAAGGCAATGGGACCTGATGGCATACATCCCAGGGTACTAAAGGAGCTAAGGGTGGAACTAGCAGAGCCATTATGAGAACTGTTTAGTGAGTCTCTGAGCACAGGACAGGTCCCAGAAGACTGGAGATGGGCTCATGTGATCCCGCTCCACAAGAGTGGTAGCAGGGAGGAGGCAGGGAACTACAGACCACTCAGTCTTACCTCAGTAGAGGGCAAGACTATGGAGGCATTCCTTAAGAAAAGGATAGTTCAACACCTGGAATCCATAGGAGCACAGGATCCAAGACAGCATGGATTTACAACAGGAAGGTCCGTCAGACTAATCTCATAGATTTCTTTGACTGGGTAACCAGAGTGGTGGACCAAGGGGGAGCAGTTGATGTCTCCTACCTTGACTTCAGCAAAGCTTTTGATACTGTTCCACATAGAAGATTGATTAATAAGTTGGGTAGGCTCGGGGTGGGTCAGAAATTGGTCAACTGGGTGGCAAACTGGTTGACGGGCAGAAAACAGAGAGTGGTGGTAAACGGTATACAGTCAGAAGAGATGCAAGTCACAAGTGGGGTACCTCAGGGATCAGTCCTGGGGCCAGTCCTCTTCAGTATCTTCATCAGTGACATTGCAGATGGACTGGAGGGTAAGGTTTGCCTGTTTGCAGATGACACCAAGATCTGCAACAGAGCAGATGATCCAGATGGGGTGGGCAGAATGAGAAGAGATCTGGATAAACTGGCAAAATGGTCGGAAGAGTGGCAACTGGGGTTTAACGCAAAGAAGTGCAAGATCATGCACATAGGGAAGAGAAACCCTGAAGCAACCTATAGGCTGGGAGAGGAGTTGCTGGCAGTCACAAGGGAAGAAAGAGACTTGGGCATCATCATCATCACAGATGACCTGAAATCATCCAAGCAGACCACTAAAGCAGTAGGTAAGGCTAGGGGGATGTTGGGGTGTATTAGTAGGGGTATCAAAAGTCATAAGAGGGAGGTAATAATATCTCTTTACAAGACACTGGTTAGACCCCATCTGGAGTACTGCATGCAGCACTGGAGGCCACATCTTCACAAGGACATTAACCAAATTGAGACAGTCCAGAGAAGGGCAACCAAAATGGTGCAGGGCCTGCATCAGAAAACATATGAGGACAGATAAACGGAGCTCAATATATATACCCTAGAGCAAAGGAGGGAGAGAGGTGATATGATCAAAACATTCAAACACCTTAAGGGCATTAACAAGGTGAAAGAGTCTAACATGTTTCAGTATAAGAAAAATAGCAGGACAAGAGGACACACCATGAGATTAGAGGGAGGCCGATTAAAGGGCAATGTGAGGAAGTTCTTTTTCACAGAAAGGGTGGTGGATGCATGGAACGGCCTACCTCAGGAAGTGGTCGATATGAATACAGTGCAGGGCTTCAAACAGTCATGGAACAGGCATAAGGGAGCAATACAGATGCGTATGAATAGATAGGCCATTGACAGAGCAAAGGCCGATGGCACATTCATAAGGTAGAAAAAGAAATGGGCAGACTGGATGGGCCTTGCGGTCCTTATCTGCTGTCAGCTTCTATGTTTCTATGTTTCAAAACCTGATTTAAAGCAGCAGTGCAACGAAATCGGGCAGAAAATTTGAACCTACCATTTTTTCACTATAAAAGATTTCGGGCACCTTCCAGATTTATCTGGTGGTAAAACGGTAAGCAGAATAAAGTGTGGACCTCGAAAGTACAGGGGTCACCATCTCAGGCGAGTGTTGCAGCTATGACTCTGATGGCGGGGAGGGGGTTCTCCAGTGAAACTGCAGGAGCGCACCGATGAAAAAGCTCCCTGCCCACATAATATAGACCATCAGATCAGGCAGGGTCACTACTGTCACAAATTTTCCATTCAGAGAGGATGTCCTGTTTCATTAGGAATGGTCGAAGGTTTGGTTAAAGACACCACAACTGGAACTAGTTGCACTCTGGGCTCTTGACTGGTACAGGGTAACAAGGTGAGGGGGATGGGTGTAAAAAAGTGTCTGAAAATTCCACCAGTACAGTGAAATCGACACCAGACTTACCATTACACCATACTGACAGTAATTTATTAAATCAAGATTTAGTATTTCATTATGCTCCAAGAGAGTCAGTACACCCCCAGGTGAGGTCGACCACACTGAATGAATGATCGGAATTTTATCAAGACCTTGCACAAAATGTAAGTAAACATCTATAATACATGATCAGCATGTTGGTGTTTTCAAAAAGTTGTTCTAACCGTTAGAAAATTAGGAACATCTTCGAACATTTAGAACAATTTATTGCAGCTGTGAGTGGGTGCCACATGTGGGGCACTTATAAAGGGTTCCTTTCATTTTTTTTAAATAGTGCTGTGGCAGGCTGACAGTGCCACTTGAGTGTTTCTCTGATGTCCCAGTACCTATAAGGTGTGAAAATCAGCTTGTTCTTCACATGTAGGTGTTATTTATTCTCCTGTTTCAGTGCAATCAAATGTGTGAACCCCCTCCTTTCTTTCTGTAAACAGATCAGAGGAGGAGTTGAGGTGAACATGGAGTGTACCAGCAAGAAAGGTATTTGTAGCTCTGATTTTCTGCAACAAAGAGTGAACCAGTTGCCACAGGCATGTTAAGTGTCCTTGTCAGTTTTTTTTACTTGTTGGCCTTCACAGAGGAAATGCTATGGGGCCCCTCCCTTCCCCCTGGTGTGGGGAAACGTGTTACATAGTGCCCGCATACCAGTCAGTTTTGACAAGGGATAGATAGCACCTTTGGGTTGACCACCTAAATCAGAGTCCCAAATGCTGGTGGCACTAAGCAGTTGGAAATTTACTCAATAAGTCATGACAGGGGGTGCGTTATGGTGGGATGATAGCCCGCCTCAGATGGGTTGAAGCACGCAGCGAAGTCAAATGCTTCCACCACCTGAGAAGGGCTGTTAGCCCACTATAACGCACCCCCTTGAGTGCCTTACTGCGATTATGAAATTGGTCCTTTTCAGTAAATTGGATGCATTTCTTTAACATATTTTTGTTGAGCTAATTTCAGCTGGGCTGTTGTGCTGGGATAATGGCCTGGCTGAAAGTACCTCTTGGCCAATCAAGAGCCAACATTTTTTCTACCCATTTCATAATTAAAAAAAAAAGGCACGTCTGCAATGTCATGCCTCAGGTGTGCTGTAAGGCACGAGGCAAAAGGCCAGCTGAGTTATGCACCCAAGAAATGACAAGCGTCTCTTGATATGTCACACTCTGGAATGTATAAGTGCTGTTACACAATAAAAAAGAGCACTTGAAACAGTCATAGTTTTCAATCCATTAGAATCTAAGAAAAAGTATTCCCAACTTTAATCAGTTAAAAGACCTAATTAGTTAAATTTACCACAGGAATGCCTTTTATGTGGTGACTCTCAGCCATCCAAGGTATGCTCCTCTGAAGAGAATGGCCGTGTAGTGGTTTATTATTTATGTTATGAGGTCTGTGACTGGAACTTTTTTTTACTGTTAATATGTCTAGGATTTCATAACAGCTGTCAGTCAAGTGTTTTCATTCATTAAGACCGTTGTATAATTAAGCAATAATACATGGCAAGGTGTGCAATATCATGGGATATCATCCAGCCTCAGGTGAGCTGTGAGGCAGAAGGCCACAGGCCAAGTGACTTCAAACCCAAGAAGAGACGATATCCCATGATATCGCACACATTGTAGTGTATTGCTGCAATTATGAAAATGATCCATTTTGAGTTTTTGTCTGATGGCATGACCAACTTTCAGGCCAGGATTATGTACTGAGATAAGATTCTGGCTGAAAGTGGTCTTTGTCACTGAGGATTTTGACCATGCATTTCATAATGTGAAATTTGTCTCTGAGCTCAAGCTTATCTGCTGAAAGGAAAGGCACCCAAGATGTAGTCTCATGCATGGTGCCAGGACTCAGTCAAACCTTACAAGCTGAGTTTACATGCAGTTATAAAATGGGCAAGAGAAACCAAAACCCATAATTGGTCAGATGAGATCACATGACCATGCATTATTCAAGCACAACAGCAGAGGTCAGAAATACTTAAGTTTCTGAACATCACTACTCAGTTTTTAGAATAAAAATCAGTGGAACCATTTTATGATCGCAAAAAGGCACTCCCGGGGCGCGTTGTTCTGGAATAACAGCACTTCTCGGGTGCATAAGGTACTCGGTGTTGCCTTGTGCCTCAGTTTATCTAGGCAGACTGGGTGGGCCAAGCGGTCCTTTTCTGCTGACAAATCCTATGTTTCTACTGTTCCCTAGGTATGCTGGTGCCGTTATCACACACTAACGAACACCATGTCATGCTTTGTTGCTTTAATATTATTTAACTTTTGTTTCGTTTTGTTTACACACAATAGCACAGCTGTGATAAAGCATCTCATTTTTTGTAGTTCCCTGATGTTTCCTGATGCACAAAGAGGTCAGGAGACTTGCTATAGGGTCACACAAGTGAGCCAGTGGTTGAAGGTGGGGAATTCAAATTTTGGGTCTCTTGTTTTACAGTACAATGCTTTCATCGCTCAAGTGCTAACTAGTAAGAAACTCCACGTTTGTTTGCCTGTATTCATGGTAAGGGCTATATCAGCAGTTTCAAAGTGGGACAGGACAGGACTGGCATATGAGTTTAGTCAGCGGAGGGGGCCAGAAACTGGACAACCACTAGGGTTAGTGTAGAGCAGCTAGGTGGTGTGGGATGACTGTATGGGCTGGGAGGCCTATTTCTGCCATCACTGTCTATGTACCTAAGTGTCTATTTACCTCTGTGTCCATGTATCAATGTGTCTATGTTTTTACTGCATAAAAGTCTCAAATTATTGAGCACTATTATGTCGCTCTGTGTAACTGTCAGTCTCTTTCCATGCAGTGGAGTTTTGCTTGGGGACAATACAGAATCTAGCGGGAAGGCAAGCAACCAAGGGTGCAAGTGTTTCTGTTTACCTGAGGTGTCCTCTGTAGCTCGTACAGACTGAGCTCCCATGTTTTGCTCAGTGGCTGGGTTCCATTCGTCTGCACTGCCTGCGACATTGCTGGAAAACAACAAGTGGAAGAGGTCAGCTTCTGAGATCAGTGAAATCAGATATACAGTTGCTTTCATATATCTTGGCCTCAAGTCTGCAACAGATGGCTAAAAAAGCTGGCACTTGCACACATCCTGGATATACAAAATCAAACATGTAAGCATCAATCCACGGCCGAAGGTGGCATCTAATGGGGAGTTAATGCATGGTTGGGGCCATTTGTAGCCGCGAGGCCGCAGGGGGCGAGGTGCATTGTGGCTCAGCCATTCATTATCCCATTAAATACCTGCTCGTCGTGAATATCTTAATGCGCTTGTAACATGGACATCAGGATGGTTATTATGCACTACAAATGTTTGGACTTCTACAAGACAAAACAGTCTGACACCGATAAGTTCTGGTCCAATTTTTACTGTTACTTTCAATTGTTTTCATTGAACTCTGTTACATAAAGATATGCTTATTTTTATTTTCACACACAGTAAGCACTTGGATTTCTATTAACTATTTCTGCACATTTCAATGATTTCTGCGCAGCTGTTCTTTCACTATTTAACCTAGGAGGTCTGTTATCTTGCCTCTTTTCCCGTTTGCACACTCTCCCCGTTACTCATTTGCATATTGCGTCCCTCGTTTGCTGACTTTCATTGCTCATTCTATCCTACTCGCTCTCTCTCTTTCCCCACTCGTTCGTTTACCTGCTACTTGTCATCCGGTGTCTGTGGAACGGTCTTGCTCTGTCAATCCTGCTGCACAGTTGAAGTTTACGGTTCCGTATACCGTGAACCCGTGGAACTCAAATGCGTTGGTGGATGTTGCGCCTCCTGGTTTCTGTTCTGCTGCGGTGCATCCTCTCTCTCCCAGTACTTTTGGGCCGGAGTTCTTGATTGTTTGCCTCTCTCTCCTCTACGTGTGGCCGCACTTCTGTGCCGCTACTTTGGGTCACATTTTCCAGCTCTGCCATTTCCAGATTGTCGTCCTCTATATTTTGCTTTGTGTTCCTCTCATTTTGTTCACTGTTGCCTTCCTTTCCTGCAGCTCTCTGTTGATCGCCTATGTCTCTCGTCTTCTTACCAGCTTCCAGCTGTCTTCCTGCCTGTCTCTCCCACAGTGTCGTCTGCTCACTTCTCTCTTCTTGTTCGTCTTTCTTTTGCTCCTTCTCTTGTGCTCTTTTGTGTGCTCTGGCATTGTCTACTTGTTTCTTTCTTTTACAGGACTGCACCATTGCACTGTCTGACTTGCTCTCCATTCTTGGGGTTCGCTCGTTCTCCTCACTGTTTCCTCTCTGTTCCCTTCCACTATTACCTGCTGCAGAGCTGTCATGCCGTTCTTTGGGTGCAGATAATGTTTCAGACCACTTCTGTCTGTCACTTTTGCTGGGGGCCCAATAGTTGCGAATGCTCGTTTCGCACCTATGCCCTGTCACTGACATGATCTCCCAAATAGCCAACCCAGCCTCTGTCAGCATCTGGACTGCTGTGCTCCTAACGCTGTGGTTGGTATACCGCCTGCTCAGGGCTGCCTCCTCCGATATTTTCGCCATCCTCTCTTCCAAGAAGTTCCTCCCGTTGGCTGTCTAGAGTACCAGATATCTTTCCGCTCTAACACTCTCTGTGGCTGTTTTATCGGGTGCAGATAGAACGCTGGAACTGTCTTAGGGCACCTGCTGATATACTCCTTGAACATCGCAACAGGGCAATCCTTTGACTCTCTCTGTGCATACAGAACACCTCTTCCTGACTCTATTCTTTTCATCTCCTCTGCCATGGTTTTTCGTTGCCTCATTATATGTCAGGCTTATATATTCTACCCCTCTTTCATCCTGTGCTATCTCAAAAGAATTCTGTTTCAGCTGTCTCATGTCTTCCCTTCCTCTTCTTGCCAGGCCTAACTGCAACTCGAACCATAGCCTTTTCACCAGCCCTTGGGCTGTCTCCGGGTCCACGTTTCGGCTGTTCCTTATTTTGCACAGGTCTTGCTCTGTGATTGCAGGGTGGTGCTTAGCGGTGTCTTTCCCATGCCTTCTGTATTGTTTTATCACTGCCACAAATACATTATTAGCAGCCTGAAAGTCTATATCACTCATAATATTCATATTTCGTCTCACCTCGAGACTATTAATACAGTATATCTATTCAGCCCTGCTCTTATCCCGCTAAAGGAGCTGATACTAGATTGCTCGCCATCCTCCGCTCTAACTGATCCGTAAAACTGTTTCAAGAATTCACACAGTTTCACAGCTGTCACTGTCACTATATCTACCGACATGTTCTTTGATCTTAACCAGTCTGAGAATACGATAAAGGACCAATGTGTGTTCTTTGCTGCGTTTGCCTCTACTTTTTTCCTCTCTAGCTCGTCCAGCTGTGCTGCTGATTATCCCTATGTCTTTTATTATTTGATCTTTCTTCTGCACACGTCTCTGCGTTTTCTTTGACTCCCTCCTCGTCCTCCCTCTCCTCTACTATTACTTCCAGATGCTTCACTTTTGCTACTTTTTTCCTCCCATCTGCATCTCCTGCTGATTCGGATCCTCTCCTAGCACCAACCCCTGCACAGTCTCTCACTTCTTCACCCTCTGGAAATTGTTTCTCTACCCATTCATCCAATTCACTTTCTCCACACAGGCTAAACACTGCTTGCATTTTCTCCATCTCTCACTTCACAACCTACGTCTCTCTACTCCTGCTCATGTCCTTCTTTGCCACTTGTCCCCCTGCTCCTATCTCGTACTATCTTGTTGTTTTCTGCCTGTCTCACTCGCATTTTTAACCCTTTGGCACTCACCACACCGCTCCTATTCTTCTTGCGGCTAATTTTTGTACTTCAGAAGAACACAGCATTATCGTCTCATAATGCCATGTTGCTACTGTACCACCTGGCGCGTTTGTTCCTATCAGTGTTCCTTTTTACCGCTGTCAGATTTCTGCCACGTTACAAACCCCAGTAATGCAGAACATCATGGAGAGGAATATGCGAATAACCACGAAAACATTCAGACTGTCATGGTGATCTGCATTTATCTCCTGCAATGCTTTGCATTACTGGGGTATATGTGTGATTTTGTATTTCTCTGAAACCTGGCTTTATAGCCAATGCCCTTCCCAGGTAACCCATACCTCAATGCCTTTGTGCTGAAGTTTTTTTTTTCTTTTCTTTTTTTTTTATATTGTGCATCCTGGATATGATATTAAATTTAATAAATGTATTTGTAAAAAAAATAAAATAAAAAACACAACAGGTGGTTGTCATAGAGATATGTGAGACTGAGCATCCCAATATTCCCGGTTAACTACCACTTCCTGGGGGGAGGGGGGCTCCCTGAAGACAAGGCTGTGATCCAGGCAACAGTTTAATCTGCTGTGTTTTTGTGACACTCACCTGGCCCAGAGTTGGACTGGCCAACCAAGATACCTGGAAATTTCCAGGTGTGCCCCCTTATGTTGGGTACCTATCCACTTCCTCAACTCTAAAAATCTTTGCAATTTATCATTTTTTTTCCCTAATTAAATTGGGTACTTCGGGCACTGCAGGTAAATGTAAGATGCAAGCATGGAGCTAGTGTATCAAATGTACGTGGAATACTGATATGAATGTATCACTCTGGGTCTTCCTCTATTGATTTTCCAGGTTGGACCTTGTATCCACTTTCCAGGTAGATCCCCTGTTCCCCAGTCTGACCCTCATCTGGCCTGTTTTTTTTTTTTTTGTACCAATCAACTCATTTAATTCTGTGTCATATTCTAGATGTGTCCACAGACAACTTCTTTCTAGAGTTCCTGGCCACTGGCACAACTTGGGTCGGCAGCACTTAAGTGAAGCAGGTGCTCATTTTTCTTTGTGGCCATCTACAACAAAAGGCCCCTGAAGAAACGGAATGTCAGTGACAGTACCCACAAAGCAACTACAGAAATTACACAGGATAAATAGCTCCAAGGCTGCAGACTTGTTCCAGACCATTACTTGCTTTCAAGAAGACTCTCTGATGTGTATGAAGCAGCCCAGAAATGTTAAGGTGAACTGCCATTATAAAATGCAAGAAAGAATCTAGAAACTTCATTGACCAAAACACATCACCTGACAGTAGTTTAAGCTAGTATACACACACTGTAGGCAGGGGGGAAAAACCTTATTAACAACCACCTGTGTTAGGAATCACTACATTCACACAACACATTTCAATACCAGCCTGCCTACCCTTTTCTGTCTCCCTTCAATGTACTCCAGACCCCCTGCAGAAAGCTAGAGCCCAGCTGTGTTTGAGCCACTAGTCAGCAGCAGTAGCAGAAACCACAGCCAGTCACACTGCTCTTAATGCCACAATGGACTATTTAATCATGTCTCATACTATAAAACATAAACTTGCTGTTCTGTTGCACTCATACAACTGCACTTGAATATTTATTACATCTGCCATGTGCACAGGTTAAAAAGAGCATTCAAGCCATTTTAAAAGTGCAAGAAGCCACCTCTGAGTGTAGTTTAAAGGATTTGAGATGCATTTACTAGGGGTGTAAGGACACTTGATCTTTGGTCTCATGCTTCATACCCCTGGGACGTGCTCAAATTTAAATCACACTCTGGCAGGGTTTATTACTTAAAGCGATTTACTAAGTTTGCACTGTGTTCCTCTGTGAGGAAGCTCAGTGTGGCAAAAACCTACTTGGGTAGGTTTGATAATTTTTATCTACCCCTTGGTCCAGAAGGAAGGGATGGTATTTTGGCCCCGAGGGGCTGCCATGCCAATACCTTCCCTTCCTGGTGCTTGCTCCGCCCCCTCACGCTGGCATACAAGCTGACATGTACACTTGGGGGTGTGGGACTGTGTGCCCCTTTACAGTCAATAGGACAAATCTGTAATGCAGATTTCTGTGTGTTCATTAGTAATCGGCAGGTAATTAAGGACAGCGCTTGATTAGCAATGGACTTGGTAATCAAGCACTGTCCTTAATTACCTGCCAATTACTAATTAGCACACAGAAATCTGTATTACAGATTCAACCCATTGACTGTCGTGGGGCATGCGGTTCTGCACCTTCTTGTTTATATGTCAGAGCGTATGTCAGCGTGGGGGCAGAGAAAGCACCAGGAAGGGAAGGTGTTGGCTCAGCTGCCCCTCGGGGCAAAAATATGATCCCTTTCCCCCCCAGACCAGGGGGCAGATAAAAATGATCAAAACTACACAGGTAGGTTTTTGCCACACTAATCTTCTTCACGGGGCAAGCTTTTACCCCCAACATAAAACTTGGTAAATTGCTTTAATCTACCGACCAGCTTTTTCTTTAGAAGTTGTATTTCCAATACTTGTTCACATTGTGTTACTGTTTACTCGTCGCTGACCTTTTAGTAAACTTAGTGGGCGTTTCTGGGCTCCACATCAAGACCCTTTTAGAACTGCATGGTGAGTTTATGCCACTGTTGTTGCCACAATGTATCCATGTTCTACAGGAGCACCTTGGTTGTAAGGGATGTAAAGTATATCATGCCGTACTAAAACTGTTCTTACTACTAGTGTGCAAGTTGGAAACACTCACTATAAGATGGAACGATAGAAGAATGGGAACCAGTATTTACATAAATAAAAGCTTCTACTGGAAAAAAACTACTATAAGTTAACAGGGCTTCTGCCAGGTGTCTTTTATGGTACAAGAGGCCCTGAGCACGATGTTTAGGTGAGAGGACTGTAATGCAAAGCTGACCGGGTTCACCACACCTCACGAGAGGAATCCGAACTAGGATGGCTATCTCTTAAACTAAGATGACAGAAAAATGCAGTCACATGGACGTACCGAACAATTATCAACAAGCTGCCCCAGTCCCGATGAAGCCTACCTCTGGCTGATCAAATTAGCTGACAGGGCCACCATCTGGCTGCCCGTACTTGCCTACAGTTCTGCTAGTCTCTCTTATGTATGTAATTAGTGACACCTATCAGCTCTTGTATATTGTACCTGTATAACCTTCTAATTGCAACACTGAAGCTTGTACCCCTGTTATGTGATCTTTTATTTTGTTCTCTGCATGTATTTATTGTTGTTTAAGTTGACGTGGAACTTGTGTAAAAGAGTCTCTGACTAACAGGTATTGTAATCCGAGAATTTGATAAATAAATAAATAAAAAAAAAATATATATTTCTGATTGTCTGCCTGCCTGTACTGCGAGGAATTAACCCCCTCAGGAGCCTCTCCTATATCACCCTAGTTGTCCCCAGAGTTAGAATGCACCTTGCGGAGTCTTCTATAAGTCATGCCCTTCCTGTCCTCTGGAACAACATCCAAAAGACCTTGAAGGTAGCAATCCCTGTTAAACTGTCCACTTTTAAAACTTTGTTCACTCATTCCTTCAACAAGTCTTGCAAATGCTTTCAGTGATGACCTACAGTCCCACCTTCTGGTTCCTGACTCCCTCTCTTCTATTAGCAGAAATGTCTATCCTGCCACATCTCTACTCTTATCGTTAAGTTATCCTGTATCTTTGTGCACATATTATGTATGTATATATTTTCTATATTGTATATTGTATGCTGCAGATAATTATGTTCTACCTTGCTACACTCTTATGTAACTTTTAGTATACCCTGTAATACTTTTTGTATTCCTTGTCATTTTCTTGTTAACCAATGTGAACAAACTCATGTGAACAGATTCAAGGGGTAGGAAACTGAGGTTTGGGGTGGTATACAGGCCGTTGTCCCAGTCTGAGGAGCTTGACAGGGAATTAGCAGGACAAATCAGAAAGGTATGTAGAAAAGGGAAGGTGGTCATTGTGGGGGATTTCAGCTTGCCAGGGGTTGATTGGAAAATTCCAGTCACCTCCAGTGCTAGGGAGCAAGTGCTCCTGGACGCAATCCAGGAGGGTCTCCTGACACAGTTGGTTAGTGTACCTAGTAGGCTAAAGAACACTTTAGATCTGGCACTGTCAAATGGGGAGGTAGTAAGGGAAATAAAGGTGGAGGACCCACTAGCCAACAGCGATCACCAAACGATGTGGTTTAATATCACGATGTGTGGGGAGCCAGAGAAATCAGTTACTTAGGGGGTGGACTTTGGGAGGGTGCAGGAAGTACTGAAAGGGAAACTGGAGGGCATAAGGCAGGAGATGGACGTGGACCAGAAATGGGATATTATTAAACGGAGGATGACAGAGGCAACAGAAGCCTGCACCAAGACACAGAATAAGAGGAGCAGAGCAAGAAAACCATGCTGGTTGAACAGCGAGGTAGTGGAGACGGTGAGGGCAAAACAAGAGGAGTACCAGAGGTGTAGGAGGATGGGGGAAGGAAGTGGACAGGGAGAAGTACGCAAGATGATCCAGGGAGGTGACCAGAAAAGTGAGAGAAGCCAAGGCCCAGAGGGAGCTGAGATTAGCGCAGGGAATTAACCGGGGGTGGGGGACACTTTTAAGATACATCAGGGAGAAAGGAAGTGCAAGGAGACAATAGTGAGGATAAAAAGAATTGGGTATGGACGGAAAAGGGGAGGAGCAGGCGGAAGCACTGAATGAATACCGCTGCTCAGTGTACACGGAAGAAAAGGGGGGACTGCTACCACCATGAGCTGGGAGGGTGGGGATGGGGGGAGAGGAGGCGACAGATGGAAGAACTGAGGCAAGTAGAGTCCTAGAGGGACTGAGGGCACTGAAGGTAGACAAGGCACCAGGGCCGGATGGTATCCACCCCAGGGTGCTGAGGGAGATGGCCGAGTTGGCGGAGCTGCTGGCAGACCTGAACAGTACCTCACTGGAGTTGGGATGTGTGCCACTGGACTGGAGGATGGCACATGTAGTACCATTACACAAGAGCGGACCAAGGGATGAACCGGGTAATTATCGTCTGCTAAGTCTCACCTTCATAGTGCGCAAACTCATGGAAACGATACTAAAGGAAAGACTGGTGTTGTACCTGGAGGACAATGGCCTCCAGGATGTGAGGCAGCATGGGTTCGTTTCAGGGAAATCTTGTCAAACCAACCTGATACAGTGTTATAACTGGGTGACAGGTGAGCTGGATAAGGGTCATGCGGTGGATGTTCTTTACTTGGATTTCAGCAAGGCCTTCAATTCGGTGCCTCATGGGCGGCTTGGGGGAAGCTAACTGGTGTAGGAGTAGGAGCAAAAATGACGAACTGGATTACAAGCTGCCTGAGTGGGAGGCTGCAACGGGTGGTGGTGAGAGAGGAGCTCTCAACTCCAAGGCCGGTGACAAGTGGGGTGCCACAGGGCTCTGCGCTGGGGCTAGTATTATTTGGGCTATTCATATCAGACATTGCACATGTGGTGGTGAGCAAGGTAAGTCTGTTCGCTGATGACACCAAAATTGGAGCAGTGGTAGATGGAGGGGAGGGATGGAAGCAGCTGCAAGGGAACCTAAATAGGTTAGAGGAGCAGTCAGAGAGGTGGCAGCTGGCGTTCAATGCAAAGAAGTGTAAGATTACGCACTTCGGGGCAAAGACCCCAAGGAGAGAATACTGGCTGGGGGGGGGGTTAAGCTGGAGATCACTGGGGAGAAGAAGGACCTGGGGGGTAATGATAACAGGGACCATGAACAACACTGCCCAGTGCAGGAGAGCAATTGCAAAAGCAAACAAAATGCAGGGGTGCATAATGAGGGGGGATTCATCCAGGCGAAGAGAGGTGATCTTGCCCCTCTACAGATCACTGATAAGGCCACACTTAAGAGTATTGTGTGCAGTTTTGGAGGCCATACCTAAAGCATGATATTAGGCTACTGGAGGGGGTGCAGAGGAGGGCAACAAAGATGATATGTGGAATGGAGGGGAAAGACTATGAGAGCAGGCTGGGAGACCTGAATATGTACACCCTGAAGGACAGATAGAAGAGACTGGGGGGACATGATAGAGACACTCAACTATCTGAGGGGGATCATTAAGGATGGGGCAGATGGGGTCTTTAAGCTAAGAATGAGGAGGGAGACCAGGGGGCACGGGCTAAGAACAGAGAGGGGAAGCTTTAGGAGGGAAATAAGGAGACACTTTCACAGAGAGGGTGGTAACAAAATGGAACGCACTACCAGAATGGGTGGTATCATGTAAATCTGTGACCAGCTTTAAAGGACAAGGGACAGGGAACAGGGGAGAACGAGGGTGGGGGAGGTGGCAGTGGGATGACAAAGGGAGGGTGAGGCAGCTGCAAACTAGGGGTGCTAGCTGCACACTCGAGCAGACTTAGATAGACTGGGTGGTCTGTTTCTGCTGGCACATTCGTATGTTCGTATACCCAGGTCCCTCTTGTATATGAGTTTTACTCAACGGTGTTTCACCTGGTAAAATAAAGATTGATTGACTGAATGTCTTATCCTGTTAAAGACACCCCACGGAAGCCTAATTAATGTATTATTAACTACTTGAGTTAGTTAGAATGATATTTATAAAAAGTTTTCAATCTTTTTTTTTTTAACAGCCCCCCCCCCCCCAAGTGGAATGGGCCACTTCTAACATCCCTGCACAGGAGACCACCGTACACAGGATAAGCAGTACAGTGGGTATGTGCTCTGACTGGCTAAAATCCCATACAGTACATGATTTATAAACACAGACACTGACGTTGGCAGGTGTATACAGTGTACTCAGCTGAGTACACTTTTCCCAGAGGAGGGTAACATTTTGTCAGTAATGTATTCCGCCCACACAGTCTGCATATTTTCTTTTGTGCACCTCATACTTAGCAGCCTAAACAGTAATGCCCCTTTTCTGTGCTGAAATGAGATGGGGGCAGGGGGTGGTCGAGTGACGCGTCACTCGTCATTTGCTCCGTTGTGGGCATTACTCTTGCTGGCTGGTCGATCCATGGGGGCGGTAGCATATCAATGCTACAAGCTTATTGGCTATGCCAAAGAGATTAGCCCAAGCTCCTACTGTGATTGGCTGAGGGGTGGGGTCAAAGCAGCGGGCTTTTCAAACGTAGAGAACAAGAATGCAAGTTTTTCTGTTTGTTGCCTTATCCTTTCGCATTCCAAGGATGACTGGAGTGACCCTTGGCTTTGTGTGAGCTGATCAGCGGCGGCAGCAGACCTTTCAACCAGAGTGACCAGACCAGTGCAAATTTCGAGGATCGGTGGATTTGGTGGCAATGCACGGCAATGAGCGAGACCTGACCTAGCCAAGCTTTGATCTGCAGTTTGCGGCAGTGCCAGTGAGTCCACTTCGTGACCAGTTTGCTTGTTTTTCATCGGGGGAGTGACTGAGTTGGGAGGGACCAAGTCCACAATCATCGTTTGTGTACCACTGGAGATGGAGGAGCAGTGATTGAGAGAGCCCAAACAGAGAAGGTCCGCAGGTGCAGATAAACTGTATGGCAAACAAAGCGGCGACTAAGTGAGGTGAACTTCTGAAGCACAGATTCCACCTTCCACAGCACAGCAGCTAATAAGGTAAGCCCGCCAGACTGCCTTACTGAAAGACTTGAGGGTGGGGGACTGGGAAGGAGCACAACTGAGACTTGGGAGTCGGGAGGGATTGGGAAGACAAATAGGCGACTTATGTCATGACTATTGGGGGCAGAATAGTTGAACAGTTTCCTAAACATTTTAATAAAATAATGGAGAAACTGCTTGCTCATTGCCCAGCTTTTCACGATGGTTATGTGGGGGAGAAAGAAAGAGGTATGAATAGAGATTTGGAGAACCTATCCTATATTATACAATGGCAAGAAAAGAATCCTGTGCTCTGATTAGTCAGGCTGGCACTGGACCCGTGATGTTATCCTAGCATAACATCACGGCTCTAAATTCAACACAATTCAAACCTCATTCAAAGTTTAAAGAAGATCACTCTGCTGCCTCTGAGCAGCTTCAGTGTCCCTGCTCTGGCACTCTACTCACAATCACGCTCCCGCCCGCTCAGAATCCCCCGCCCCACACACACACACACACACACATACAGTAAATCCACCCATTATTTCTAACTTCACTTCTCGTAACACACACACACACAAAACATAAATGCAAATGCATGACACAAATGAAAACACTGCCTCCCGCGGAATCACTTCAAACAGCACGTTTTGATCGCTGCTCGGCAGCCCGCTTCCCCGCATCCCGCTCAGAGGCAGTGTTCAGTGTTCCGTTCTATATGGCCAAAAAAAAAAAAAAAAAAATAACAACCAATAACTCTCACACAATCAACTTTAAATTGAGAAACTTTTTTTCGAACTTAAGGGACTGAGCGCATGGTGCGCCCAGTGAGTAGGTCAGAAAACACGTCTTCAACAGTCATCGCGCCTCTCTCTACAAAATGCTCACTCGCTATATATTTTTTTTCAAATAGGACCATGTAAAACAAATTGAAATATTCCCAGTGCCACCTCCCTACCTCCTCTTCTCCTATATCACAGAAATCTTCACAGCAGGAAGGTGGATGAAAGACGGGAACTGGCAGGAGTGGAGGGGGGGAAAGTTGATAACACTGATTGCTGACCAGCTGCAGCATTCTGAGCCAGTCACCAAAAGGCAGAGACAACAAAATCTTGACAAAAAAACTGCAAGGGCAGACGGAAAAACTGGCACCACTGACAAAGACGCTATATAGAGTGCAGATCCACACAGAAAACACAGCAGCTCTGCCTACTGGCTGAAAGAGTAAATCAGCACTATTTTTTCATAAAGTAAGCCTACACCTTCACAAAAATAAATATACTTTATATATAGTGTTTCATCATTTTTTGTTTGTTTGTATTACAAACAAACCATTGTATAATAGGAATAATGCACTCCAGGGTGTGTGTCGTGCTGGGATAACGTCACTTCTGGAATGATTAGTTGCACGCGGCCTGTGGCCTCGTGCCTAATCACCCCAGGCGTGACGTTATCCCAGCACGACACACACTCTGTCGTGCATTATTCCTTTATTAAAAGTGCATCTGAATGGGTGTGAGCACAGCTGGGACTGAGAAATTAAAGACTGGCTATCCATGGCTATGCTGCTGCAGGGCAGAAAATTTGAATACATTCCTGACTTCAAAATAAATGGAGGAGACTGCACTGCCCTTTTTTCCGGGGTGGGGGAAAGAGAGCAGCTGCAGAACAGTTTGCTTTTATTTAGTAAATGGGGAAGGCGGTATATAGCGTAGTGGCTTAAGGCTCTGCTCTGCAAATCTAGGGACATGGGTTTGAATCCCACAGCCCACGCTTGCATACTGTGTGAACCTGAGCAAGTCGTTCAACTTCCCTGTGCTCCCAGGCTGCACCTGTAAACAAGCTTTCAGCTGGTTAAACTGAAGAAAAAAAAGAACAGCCCCTGTTGTTTTCACCATGGCTATGCTGTGTTTGTTGTTGGGGGAGGGGGCAGCAGAATTGTTTTCTGGTGCAACTCTGTACATGACCATTTTTATGAGTTTGACTTTGACCATGCTTGCTAGTACCAGTGCGAGACAGAGAGAGATATGGGGGGGACAGCAGGGACAACGGGCAAAGAAACAGTGGACACACACAAAATTGAGTGGTCTCTGCTTACTTTTATTTTAGTTTAAACAGGGCAAGAAAGTGTTTTTGAAATTTAATGACTGATATAATGTAAAAGATAAATAACATGAAGCATGCACCACCTCTGTTTTTGTGTGTTCACTGTTTTTCCTTACCCCCCCCACCACACAGATGGAAATGCTTCACTCACTTTGGATTTTATGTAGCGGAAATAACACCTAGGCTGTATAGCAGGTAGCTTTTCCTGCTCTGTCTCTGATACTGGTTTTCCTGGGATAATATTGCTTATAGTTGTACCAAGTGTTACTTTGGCCAGGACACTCGGGCCTGCACAGTAGTACAAGTCTTGTCTGCTTCAGCCGTGTGATCAGCCTCTCCTCTGTAAGCTATGCTGCTTTTGATTAGGAGCCAAAATGTGAAGCAGACTCATTTTCCTGACACTTAGTGTGGGATGCAGAAAGTTTTCCTTTCATTATTTATAGTGGGTTCTGTGTGTGTCTGTGTGTTCAGGAAATCGAGAAGTGGTTTATCTGTGGTATGTACAGTATAAGCATTGTTTGCGGAGCAGCAGTGGGTAGCATCCTGTGGGGAGCCTTCTTAAAGAGCAACTTTCAGTTTTAATTTTTTTTGCTTTTCACTGTTTGCTTACTAAATAGTTATTGCCCTGAAACTTCTAAAATGTATCTCTCCCCCCACCCCCCCGCTAACCACATAATTGATGATTCCCATCTTTCTGTTGTCATGGTTGGCACTAATGCCATAAACAAACACACTGTGACCTTAACAGAGGAGAGTCACATGTTTTGATGGACCACCAAGATGTGATTTTTGGAAGGAATGCTGAAAATTCAATATTGTGAATGGTTTATACCATTGTTATGTTACAAGACTGTGTTGTCAGCGTGGCTCAGTTGGTAGCACATCCGCCTCTGGATCAGAAGGTTGTGGGTTCTTGTCCCACACCGGGATTGGACTTGCACCTAAAAATTGCTGGCATCTGAGTGCAGTATTGGGGGGTGCTGTACTGCTGGTGTGTGCTGTCCTTCGGATGAGATACTAAACTGAGGTCCCTTCTGCCCATCCTGGTGGGTGTCCAGGTGGAAGTAAAAGAACCCAGGGCACTCTTTGCAAAGAGCAGGGAACATTCCTGGTGTCCTGGCCAACATTCCCCTTCCCATAATCTGGTTCATGCAGTTATCCAGGGTGTGTGTGTGTGTGTGTGTGTGTGTGTGTGTGTGTGTGTGTGTGTGTGTGTGTGATATGGCCGCCACCACACATTCAGTCACTTCACTACTAGTCTAGCATTGCTTGTAAAGTGCTTTGGGATACTGTGTATGAAAAGTGCTATATAAATGCTGATTCTTCTTCTTGATCTGGATTTGGTATGCAGAAGTATGAGATTCTTGGCTGGTGTGAGTGGACCACTGGGGGACTGGCTACCTTGATGCGGTACAGAGGCTTGTCACAATGTATCCTAAACATTGTAACTAAACACCAGTCTGTTAGTCTGACATTGTTGGCGAGTGAAAAGCTTTCTTGCAGTATGGGAATGCGAGTATGCATACTGTGCCTTTACTTTTGTATCTACAGTATTCGACGCAGACTCTATATAACGTTCGTGTTGGGAGGGGGGGGTAGCAGTGTGACTGTTCTGTGTACAAATCTGAAATCTCTGGCTACACCCCTGAACACAGATACAATGTGGCTTTCCTTTAATGAAATCAAAAGTCAGTGCCATCACAGTTTAAAAAAATATTCAAATACTGCCAATTCAGGGTAATCACATAAATGCAGGCGCGAAAAATAATTTATTAGCCTGGGCCACCGTGGATGATCCAAAAGGCCTTCTTTGTGGTGCACCGTGGGTTTGTCTGTGGCAGTAGTGCAAATCGTTATGACAGCCGATGTGCAAATGCCACAGGCAAGTTTCAAACTTATTACAGGAAAACTCCACTGAGCAAGCTCGTTCACAAGGAGGTCCTGGAGATACAGACGATACAAGCAATAACGATTACAGTGGAACAAATCATGAAACAAAAAGGGAAGGAAATTACATCAATGGAGCAGGGATAAAGTACATGATCGTGCAATGGTCATTACAGAAATTGATACATTCATATCACGCAGTAACCTGTATGCAAGAATGTGTAACTGAAACATAGATAATAGACTCTGATGGCAGATAAGAACCGCCTGGCCCACCCGGTCTGCCCATTTTCCTACCTATCTATTGTATAAGCTGCAGATTCTAGTTGACTCATCGGCTCTGAGACGCTATTTTGAATTAAGGTTAAGCAATAGAATTCTCGGACTTTGAAAAGCGCTGCTGGAGCCAGTGAGTGCCTACTTCCTCCTACCCCACTATAATTGCCTTATGTCTGTCCCATGCATGTTTGAATTCCCCCACTGTTTTAGACCCCACAACTGGATACAGAACAGTAATCAGGCCGTACACTCGACTGGCAGATATGCAGAGCATTCATGAACAATAACATTCACAGGCAATAACAAAGCAAAAAAGTCAAGGATGGTCAAGAAAACTAACAATTATGTCAGGATCAATACTGTGGCACCAAACAGGAGGGCCAGGGGCAGAGGGTGCAGGAATTGGGAGGGGATACTGGGGAGTGAGGGGATATGAGAGAGTAGTGGTAAAAGGGCTTGGATGGTCGGTTGCAATGTTACAAGGGGAATGTTAGTCCTTTGAGTGCAAGTGCAGAGGGGGATCTGTTTTTTTTTTTTATTTTTATTTGGCTGATGCTTACAAAATTGCTGGCCTCAAGGTTATGGGTTTTGTCCACCCCTGCATGAAAGCAATGCCTACAAGCCTGATGTTTGCATTAGGAACCCCCCCTCCAGACCTCCCAAAGAGCCACAGTATATATTCCTCCAATGACACCTTGAATAAACTCCCTCTCAAGCTGGGGAATGCTTCTAGCTTGCAAGTGTTCCAATCTTTCCGGTCACCTTAGAACTCTCTGCAGGGTTTTAAATAAGCTCGGAAAACTGATTAGCAGTTCTGCATGTGAAAGTGCTAATCAACTGTGAAAATGAATAGCATATGCCTCGATTTGATTAGCAAAACCAAAAATGCTTAAATACTGTAACCTAAATGTAACCCCTAGATGGTGCTATCCCAGGGGCTACAACCCCTGCCTGATTTGCCACTAACAGGTTGAGGGGCCTGGATCCAATGGCGGGTGCCTCCACCCAGAGGTCAGGGTTTGCAATAGTTAAACTAACTTGGTCACAGCCCTCTGGGAAACTGCAACCCCTTTCTTCCCACTAGTGGCCCACAATATATCAAATTACATTCACGTATACACTTACCCCAGGTCTGGTTCGGCACTGGGACCTCCCTGTGAAATGAGATACAGCGCAACAATCACAGTACAGTACTTTAACATAGACAAATACCTCAGGCAGTATAACTTTGCTGAAACAAGCAGCTCTGATTTATTTAGGGGATATAACAAGGACAGGGAAATCAGGTTAATTAGCTTATCACTCTAATAATCTACCTATGGCTCTGTGCACAGCCTATCCCTATCAGTTACTGTCCCTGGGTACCCAAGCCCTAGTGGCTAGTCCAAACCGTGGCAGCTGGTAGGGCCCTTTCACACAGAGAAAGGAGAATTAAACAGTCAGCAGTACAGTAATTCCATTTGGATTTAATGTGGCAATTCAACAGGGAGCAACCCTGAATTAGTACTCACGACCTCCAAATAAGATAGGGTCCTTCAATGTCAGCAGGGCTCACTTGAGGTACACAAACCTCTTCACACATCCATATAAAAGAAAGCACTATACCAGGCAGGCTGCATCTGTATCCCGATCGCAATTACTGCACAATACCGGAGAACACACAGCAGATTCAGTTCCTGACAGACCGAGTGCAATTTTCAACAATTCCTCCAGTCTTCTACAGGGTGAGCCTGGTTTCTACTCTTCAGAGAGCCTTTGATTCTTTTCACAGGACAGTTCAGTCCTAACAAGCTGTTACACAAGCTGCAGACCGGAACTCTGGGCCTTACACCGTTTTTGACTAAAACTGCACACTGAAAAAGCACAGGGCTCCTTCCTTCTTCACTGCCAAAGCTCAACTGAAACTCCAACCGACAAAACCGGGCACTTCCTTTGAGTTCCTCCCAGTTCTTGACTGGATTGGCTGTCACTCACAATAGACTGCTGCTGTTGGTCCAAAAGGCACTGAAGTCTAAACTACATCTCCCAGAGTCACTGCCCATACAATCCTCTTGTGGCTGGCTCAGATTATGAGTCAAGTTCTGACTCGTCCAAGGCACCATTTAGAGCTAGCTTACCCCACACTGATTGGTCCAGTTCAGCAGTTCAAAACTAGAATGGGGAACTAGCAGACACAGTTCTGACTGCAAAGAAAGCAGGTTAGACAAACTGTAATTTCATTATTACTCTAAATAATTTCTGGCAAACAGTTACATCTTTCAGATAGGTTCCCTTTGCACTCCTAGTGACTGCAAAAATGAAGTGAATTGGCAGCAGCTTGAGTGGTACTCAATCAAAAAACACACAGTCCCCCATACAAACTAATTATGTCTGCAAGCAGACAGCTCTTAAAGAGACAGTACCAGAGGTTCTAAAAACACTCACTGATAAATGGCTTAAATGCCAAACACCATTCAGGCTTGGAGCATTCAAGCAAGCTCCTGGAAGTCCTCTGGGAACCCCCATTTGCAGGAGGGTTACACCCTTCCTGGCCTGGGAAAGCTTGATGTCCGCGTCAAGCAAGTACCCCCATAAGTTTCAACTGCAACCATATACATTTGCATTAGGCTCGCACATGTAATCATCAGTCAATATATCATTTTACCAAGAACACATTTCTGAAACATTGCAGTACGTCACTCTTTACACAGTATTACATACACATTGTACCATAACTCAAGTTATTACCTCTTGTACATGAAACCTGAAGAGAGGGGCCCTTCCTATCAGTTACCTTGGGGCTGGATGGGGCAAGGCACCATACTAGAAGGGCAACACAAGTAACTTGGAGTTAGCACTGATGCTCAATTTGGGCAATGAGCTCGGGGACACATACACTCCTTTATGGACAACATTGAGAGGCAAGTCCACAGGCCTCCCAAGTGAATCATAACTGAGGTGCACCACAGGCTTTACAGCTCGACCAGTCTTTCTAGGGGGAACTGTTATAGTCTCTGCACTCTGAGCCTCATTTTCAACATTGTCCTCACTTGTCAGGGGAGTCTCCATGGGGGTAGAGAGGCTAGAACTTGGGGCACTTTCAGCTCCAGGAGTTACAGTTTCTGAGTCCACAACATTTGGCTCGCATGGAGAGCTTTCGGACACTGGCAGTGGACTGTCAGGGCACTCAAAATACTCTTCTTGTTCGGGTGTATCACCAGTCTGCCCAATCTATCATTTTCCTCCCCTGAAAGCTCAAACAGTTCAACCATGCACAATGATTCCATTTCATCTGATCTGATGCTTTGCACTTCACTTTCTGGGAGCATTGGCTCCAGGGATGAAGCTGGGGGCTTAGACAGTCCAGAGGCCCAGCTTCATCTCCAGTATTGACTAGGGATTGCCCCGAAACAATTGACTCAGTTACGTAAGAAGGATAGTATTCAAAGTCACTCTCACTTTCTTCCGATATGGACTGACAGTCATGCTCAACTGGGACTTGTGGAGGGAACACTTTAACTTTGCTTCTGTAGGTGCAGACTTTCTTGATCTTTTCTTAGCAGCAGCTCTAGTCACTGGTCCAGAGGGCATCTTCTAGGGCTCAGACTCAATTAAGATTTGTCCAATTGGCAGTAAATGATTTCTATGCATTGTTTTACATCTTTTGAATTATTCTCAGGCCTTACTTTGTACACTGGCAGATCATCTAGTTTGCCCACTACAATGTGAGGAGATGGTGCCATCTGTCAGCAATCTTGTGCTTGCCATGCAGTCCAGATTTCTTAGCAATACCGATCTCCCTCCTGGAGTTCTGTGCTTTCACCTTTTATCATACCTTTCTTTGTTGGCCAGATTTCTTTTGGCAGCCATGGTTTGAGCCAGTTAGTACGCATGAGTTAGCTGGGCCTTAACTTTTGCACATACTGTAAATAGTTGTCAGCTTGAACCCCATCAGGAGAGACCCAAAACACACATCTACTGGTAGTCGAGCTTCTCTTCCAAACATCAGGAGTAGGGGAGAATCCAGTGGCATCACTTTTGGTGCAGTTATAAGCATGTACCAGGGTGCTAATTTGTTGGCTCCATCTAGGCTTGTCCTTTGGGTGCAGGAGTGCCTAGTATCATTAGCAAGTGCGGTTGAAACGTTCAGGCTGTGGGTCCCCTGGGGTAGTGTAAGGAGTGGTTCTGGACTTTCGCACTCCCACAGAAAGCATCTCTTTGATCAGGCGACTCTCAAAGTCTCTCCCTTGATCAGAATGGATTCTTTGTGGAGCCCCATAGTGAACAAAAAGTTTTCTACAAGTACTTTGGCCACAGTGGATGCTTTCTGGTCTTTGGTGGGAAAGCTTGGGCATATCTAGTGAAATGGTCAGTGACCACCAGCACATTACTGATATTTCTTTGATCTGACTCCAAACTCAGAAAATCAATACAGACCAGCTCCATGGGTGCACTGGTGGTGATGTTAACAAGGGGCAGCCCTCTGAGGCAAAAGCTTTCCTCTGTAGCTTAGCGACTACAAGTTCGAATGTGTTGCTCCAATCAGCCCCCATCTTAGGCCAATAGAATCTGGATCTCACCAAGTAAAGTGTTCTGTCTATACCAAGGTGCCCCATGTGGTTGTGCAAGGACCTCAGTACTGAGTCTCGAAAGGCAGTGGGCAGCACTAGTTGTTGTTTGTCTACTTGTCCCCTCTGTCTACTGTTTCTCTGTATAACAGTTTATTGATCAGTTTCAACTTAGGACCTTCTTTGTATAACAGTGCAGTTCTCAAATCAGTGGAGCGTAATTTGGACACATCTTTTCCTGCATAGAGGGCTTCTAAAGCTGCTTTGATCATGGGATCGTGAGTTGAGCCGCGAGATACTGTCATTGTCCAGCTGAGGCAGTGCACCAATGTCTGTTGCAGAAAAGTGGCAATAAGCAGCAGGTGTGCAATTCTCAGAGGCTCCAAGCAATCCACCATGCAGTCCACTGCGTCCGTGGACATTGTTCCTCCCTGTCAAACTTCCGGCAGAATGCCCGAATGTCAGGTTCTGCCAATCGGACCCAATCATTCTGGGAACAGGCCTCGGGAGAGAGCATCAGCATCTATGTGGTTCAGACCTGCTCAGTATTCGAGAGCATAGTCATATGTAGATAATGCAGAAAGCCACCTATGGCCAGTGGCATCCAGACTTAGCTGAGGTCTGCACATAGGTCAAAGGATTATTGTCAGTTTTACTAGTATTTTAGCCCCATACAAGTACTCATGGAATTGGTCAACAATAGCCCATTTCAAAGCTAGGAACTCTAACTTATGTACAGGATAGTTCTTTTCGGATGGGGTCAGGCTTCTACTGGCAAAGGCCACTGGTCTCAGGCCATTCTCGTGCTCTTGGTACAACACAGCCCCAACCCTTGCAAGCTAGCATCAGTGTGCAGGGCGTAAGGTTTTCTTGGATCGGCATAGGCCAGCACTGGAGCATGGGTAAGTTGATATATGATCTCATGAAAAGCAGTCTCACAATCAGGAGTCCAGCGGGCCCCAAATACTTCACTCGGATGAAAATACACTCTTTCAGTCTTGAGGGCGCTGACTTTTGGTATTTTTGTGGGTTGGGGATACCCTTGAGTAAGGTTAAGTAAAGGCGGATCACTCTTGAATAGTCCTTGATGAGCGCCGATAATAACCACAGAATCCCAGGAATCTTTGCAGTTCTTTTAGATTTTTGGGCTGTGGCCAGGTGGTCAAAGGCCTCAACTTTACCTAGGTCGGTCTCTATTCCCTCGGTGGATACTATGTGTCCCACATACTTTACTGATGTTTGAAAGAATTGACACTTATCAATGGACAGTTTAAGGCCAAAGTCCTCCAGTCGGTCCAATACCTTAAATAATCTGCTCTCATGTTCCTCCAGTGAGCTGCCAAACACAATAACATCATCTAGGTATACCAGGCACTCTAGTAAGTTCATGTCCCCCACTGCACGCTCCATCAATCGTTGAAAAGTGGCTGGGGCACCTGAAATCCCTTGAGGCATCCTCATGAATTCATAGAAGCCAGCCGGACAGATAAGGCCGTCTTCTCACGGTCCTCTGGGGCCATCGGGATCTGGTAGTACCCACTGCGGAGATCAGCACAGAGAACCACTTGCTCCCGTTTAGGCAGTCAAAGCATCCTGAATACGGGCATTGTGTACTGATCAGGGATAGTCCGCCCGGTTTAAGGTGCGATAATCCACACACATCCTTACTGTTCCATTCTTTTCCTCACTACCACAATGGGGAAGCATAAGGGCTTCTGGATTCTTGTATTACACCAGCAGCTAACATCTCTTGCAGATGCCGTCTCACATCATCTATGTCAGCAGGTGCCAGGCGTCGAGACCTCTCACGAAATGGTCTTTCGTCATGCAGCCGGATATTGTGCTCAGCTCCTTGCACGCATCCTACATCCCATTCCTTTAAAGAAAACACCTGGTCTCTCTGGGCAAGCTTCTCACTGATCCTCACTTTCCATTCAGCTGGCAGCGGGGAGTCGCCGAAATCAAACAAGTAAGGCGTTACTCTGTCATTCTTCCTTGAACTCTTGCTGCTGGGTAGCACTGCAGTGTCTGCACAATGCACATTAGCCAGGATGCAACCTCTGTTTACTCGAATGTCTCTTTCAGACACATTATGAACTTGGACCATTACCCTTCTGGCATAAGCATGGGCTCTAGCGGGCAAAATACTAGACTTGACCAGCAGTCCCTCTGGCAATTTCCATCGCCTGGTGCATCCAACATTAATATTTTATTCTTAACATCCTTTCTGATATCGGACCTCTCCCTGTAAGGTACACTGGGCATTTGGCGCCAGGATCAGAGACTCAGGATCCTTCTTCCATACAATTCCGACCGGTTCCTCTGGTTCTGTTTTTTCAGCATCTCTCTGTGCCTCATAGGCCTTCTTAATTAAAGCGGAACTCTTAAAGCTCTACTAGTCTTTGACCCTGTTTTCATAACACAACTGTGGCCTTCCAAACATATGAGCATTTGTTCCAATCAACAAAGGGACACCATCATACAGTCCAGTGGGGGACACACTAAGGCTAGGGTCTCTACTTGTTGACCACTCCAGCCACGAGGTGGGGAAAGACAGCCAAATTCGGATATACCGGAATAGGGGTAGGCCTTCTCCACTTAACCCCCATACATGCAGTCCTTCTAATGGTTGTAAGTGCGTCTGACAAATGCTTCTGATACCAATCCTGGAACATAATTGTCACTTGGGAGCCACTGTCCAATACAGCTCTTGTAGACACTCCATTCACCTTTACAGTGGTCTCCATGGAGGACCCACTATTCTGGACCAGTCTGGAGGCGGTAGTGAGGGCCTGGGCAACTGACCTTGCCACAAGGGCGTGAATTAGCATTTTGGTGCCCTCACTGGGATCATGTCGTGCACCTCTTAACCACTGATTTCTTCTCCAGCTCTCCTTGTAGCCTATATGCAACTTTGTCAGTGTCTTTTGGGGACTGGCATTCCTTTTCATGTGCCCATCTTTCCACAATTATAGCAAAACATACTTTCTGGAGTTTGAGCTGGCCGGGCGCCACACGGGAGCCAGGGGCGGGGTAATACTAACTGGAAACCTGGGTGCCATCTCTGTCTGCGGCGTGATAAGCATTTGGAGACATCTCGTCAGTTTCTCCACTTCCATGGTCAAGGAATTGAGTTTGGAGCTGTTATCAGCAGGAGATACATGGTGGGTACCCCCACCCCATAGCAGATGCAGTCGGATATAGGTCAGGGCCCGTACTTGCAGGCGTGGCCTTCATAAAGGACTGTTTTGAATTCCGGATCTCTCTCAACAGTTCGCCCCATTGTGGCATATCTTTTCCTTGTCAGAGCACTCATTGACTGTCAACCTCTGCCCTGAACTTCACTTGATGGGTCACCCTCAGTCACTCGAGTCGTAGCCACAGCTGTTGGTGCAGGTACCTCCCGAGTGCCTTTTCTCAACTCCTCGAATTTCTCTCATTAACTCATCATAGGAGGTGGGGATTCCAGTCGATTTGCCAGGCGTAACTGAAGCAACAGCAGTTCTGAGAAGGGGGCAGACTTAAGGATTCTGTCCAGTCTGGTTCGGTCCAGTTCAATCGCTGGCAAACTACCCTTTCTGAGGCATTCTTGCAACAATTTTCCAGCCGAGACATACACAGACACAACTCCCTTGGTACTGTTGTGCATTTCTTACTCTCCCATAGGTCCTCATCAGAATCTGGGCTCCCATACACATTCTCCAAGGCCTCAAGATAGGCCTGTGCAGTCGCTTCAGGGTTACTGGCCCGTTTGCTTGCGGATGGTAGCCAGGGCAGGACCTCGAGGCTCTCACTAACCCTCTTCGCTTTTGCCTTCTGAGCATTGCCATTCTAGCACTTGGGGGCAACATAGTCTATCCAGGTCTCCCAGTCATCCTCCCCTTGGGTGGGGAGGTGCCAGAGAAGATCCTCAACCTCGGTAGAGTCGTGACTAATGGCAGGTGCAGAAATAGAGTCTGCATTGGTTCAGCCACCATTACGGGCACTGGAGCAGAAGAGGGTGTTGGGGAGAACACCCCAGGTGGCAAGAATAGTTTCTTCAAGTCCTCCACAGTTTTCCCTCTCCCAGCAACCATTCAGCAAATTTCTCCTCAAAAGTTTCAGATAGTGGTGGGGCTGATTCCCCAGGTCTTTACTGTCCTTAGTTATCACTCTCCAAGCAGTGAGGGCTCACTCTGGGTAATGGTCTGTGGCACTTTGGAGCTATCTATGGGATCCTTAAACTCTACTAGGGCCAGGAAAGTGTGGGTGAGCAGATTAGCATGCCGACCCACCACCACAGGGTTTTGTAAACCTTCCACCTTGGAAAGTACTCCCTGCACAGTGTCCGTATTGATACCCAGGGGGATGTCCAGGATAAGCATAGCATTTTGGGGGTCGATCTCCTCCCCAGTACACCACTCCACCAGCCGGTGCACAGCCACTTCTGTCGGGGTACCCATTTTTTTCTTAACAGTGGTTCGTAAATATGGCCACTAGAGGACACACAATCCCAGCGGTGAGCCTCCAAGATGTAACCCCTAGATGGTGCTATCCCAGGGGCTACTACCCCTGCCTGATTTGCCACTAACAGGTTGAGGGGCCTGGATCCAATGGCGGGTGCCTCCACCCAGAGGTCAGGGTTTGCAATAGTTAAACTAACTTGGTCACAGCCCTCTGGGACACTGCAACCCCCCTTTCTTCCCACTAGTGGCCCACACAATATATCAGAATTACCTTCACAGTATACACTTCCCCCAGGTCTGGTTCCGCACTGGGACCTCCTGTGAAATGAGATACAGTGCAACAATCACAGTACAGTACTTTAACATAGACAAATACCTCAGGCAGTATAACTTTGCTGAAACAAGCAGCTCTGATTTATTTAGGGGATATAACAAGGACAGGGAAATCAGGTTAATTAGCTTATCACTCTAATAATCTACCTATGGCTCTGTGCACAGGTCTATCCCTATCAGTTACTGTCCCTGGGTACCCAAGCCCTAGTGGCTAGTCCAAACCGTGGCAGCTGGTGGGGCCCTTTCACACAGAGAAAGGAGAATTAAACAGTCAGCAGTACAGTAATTCCATTTGGATTTAATGTGGCAATTCAACAGGGAGCAACCCTGAATTAGTACTCACGACCTCCAAATAAGATAGGGTCCTTCAATGTCAGCAGGGCTCACTTGAGGTACACAAACCTCTTCACACATCCATATAAAAGAAAGCACTATACCAGGCAGGCTGCATCTGTATCCCGATCGCAATTACTGCACAATACCCGGAGAACACACAGCAGATTCAGTTCCTGACAGACCGAGTGCAATTTTCAGCAATTCCTCCAGTCTCTACAGGGTGAGCCTGGTTTCTACTCTTCAGAGAGCCTTTGATTCTTTCACAGGACGGATTCAGTCCTAACAAGCTGTTACACAAGCTGCAGACGGAACTCTGGGCCTTACACGCGTTTTTGACTAAAACTGCACACTGAAAAGCACAGGGCTCCTTCCTTCTTCACTGCCAAAGCTCAACTGAAACTCCAACCGACAAAACGGGCACTTCCTTTGAGTTCCTCCCAGTTCTTGACTGGATTGGCTGTCACTCACAATAGACTGCTGCTGTTGGTCCAAAGGGCACTGAAGTCTAAACTACATCTCCCAGAGTCACTGCCCATACAATCCTCTTGTGGCTGGCTCAGATTATGAGTCCAAGTTCTGACTCGTCCAAGGCACCATTTTAGAGCTAGCTTACCCCACACTGATTGGTCCAGTTCAGCAGTTCAAAACTAGAATGGGAACTAGCAGACACAGTTCTGACTGCAAAGAAAGCAGGTTAGACAAACTGTAATTTCATTATTACTCTAAATAATTTCTGGCAAACAGTTACATCTTTCAGATAGGTTCCTTTGCACTCCTAGTGACTGCAAAAATGAAGTGAATTGGCAGCAGCTTGAGTGGTACTCAATCAAAGAAACACACAGTCCCCCATACAAACTAATTATGTCTGCAAGCAGACAGCTCTTAAAGAGACAGTACCAGAGGTTCTAAAAACACTCACTGATAAATGGCTTAAATGCCAAACACCATTCAGGCTTGGAGCATTCAAGCAAGCTCCTGGAAGTCCTCTGGGAACCCCCATTTGCAGGGGGGTTACATAAAGAAAGTTTTTCCTTTTTTTAAATTAAAAATCAGTTCTGTCTTGGCTTCATCCGTTTCATCAGTACCTCAACACACACACACACACACACACACACACACACACACATATTTTAACCTAAATAAAATATTTTATTAACGTTATCTTTGTGTTTGCTTAACGTTTCTGTTTCAACCCCCCCCCAACACACAGTACACACACACATACACACCTCCTCTGGCATCCGGCAATGGTATTCACCCACTAGCAATTAACATCCCTAACATCTAGTGATATCCCCCCTACACACACACACACACACACACACACACCCTTCTCTGACATCCAGCAGTGGTACCCATCCACACCTCACAAGTTACAAATAAAATCCCTGTTGTCCAGTGGCACAAGATATTCCCCACACACCCTGGCATCCAGCAATGGTACCCACCCACACCTCACCAAGCTATAAATAAGTTTTCCTGGCATTCAGCATTTTACTCCACCCCCAAAAAACACACCCACCCAGACCTCCCTTACAATACAGTACTGTAGTGTACTAATTCGAAAAATACCATCCAATGTTTTACACCCCCACCTCCCCTGTATTGTTAAAACACTCATTAAATCATTACTTTAACCACTTCAGGGCTATATTTTATATTGTCGATAACACACCCAATCGGATTTACATGAGGACCCAGTAAAGACTGGACTACCAGTTCAAGCACGAGTTGGGGGCTAGAATCTGACTTCGGATGGTCCATGTTGGGGGTGTTAAGTGGCCAATACAAAAACCAAGCACGTTTCGATTTGTATTATGGCGCACTGGTTATTTCAAGGAGCAATTCAACATTTTAAAGTACTGGATGAAGCATTACAGTTAGGAATCAAAAGTAAAGTTTATTTTTGATTTAACATCTTAACCTAGGGTAGTATGAATGTAGCTTAAAATGTGAAGGACTTTACAGCACATTCTCTGTGTAGACAGCACCACCTCAGAGAAGAGTGGATAAGGGCAGGGCAACTGCGTGTAATTTGTTCTTGCTGTTCCCCCATGGTCAGCTGACACAGACTAACGTGGCTAGTGCATTGCAATGCATTTCTTGTTCATTGTTATTACAGCAACTTAGCAAACGGTCCTTCAGTGAAAGAAACCCCCTGGCTGCCCTTTAGAAAACCATCCTGCCTGGCAGAAGTTAGAAAAAGAACCCCCCAGCCCCGAAAACATGGCAGAAGAACCCCCCACCCCCAAGTGTCAACCCAGCCACCCAGCAGAGCATCAGCAATCAGCATCACTTGACACTACTCAACCTCAACCCAGCCCACGGCAGAATAATTTCTCACACCCTGCTGACCCCGCCCCTCCAAGTCCTGTCACCTGCAGAGAGATGAATCCATTGGGAGAGATGTTGTGTAGTGGGTTGATTCATTGACAGTCACTCCACCCCTCTGCTCCCCAAGTGACGAAGATGCTCAACTCGCTACTGCTCTGAAGACTGACAGCGCCAGACTGGTGACCCGAATGGCAGTTCAAGTGGTTTTAATTTAATCTGTGACACGAAACAATCGCTCCACTCTGGCTCACTCCTAGCACTCTGCCGCGACTGTCACTCGGGCTGGCCTGGACCTGGATCTCCTCAAAACTGGTACTATCTCCATCTCTGCCTGCAGCAGGACCACTGCTAGACTAGAGCTGCAACATACCCTCTGATCACTGTGACTTTAGTGCCCTTTTGAGTGTTTCTTGGGATCGGGTCACAGTATCAGTGCACACCTGTCAGACCCCCCCCCCCACCGAAGTGTTAAATACCTGCTGCCCCAGCCAGAGCATCACCATTCATGTCACACCCCATCCCCTCACCTGCAGAGAGAGATGCCATCTGGATCCATCATCGGGAGATATGCGCCCAAATGACACTACTCTAGTCCACTCCTACTCCTGCAGTGATCACAAGCCAATGATGCTCTGAAGACTCGAGTCGCAGCTGCGCCAGTGTGAGAGTGGTGACTCGGTGACAGACCCGACCGTTTTTTATTATTAAAGTGTGACCGGACAATCAAGCGCTCCGCCATGGCTCGGGTTGCCTGGACTCGGGATCTCCGGACACTACTTCCCGCCAGTTCAGAAATCAGGATTTGAAAAATGGCACGGTCATATCTTGACTCCCGGTGGTGCAATAGTGACAAAATGTGTTCGAGATCTTCTTGCAGCTTCTCCCACGCACTTACGGCCAGCCAACAGAATTGTAAAGTGAGCAGAGCTTGCAGGAATCAGCATTGCTGAGGAGAAAAAATCATTCATAGGCACTTCTAAATGGATCGCACTTTTTTGCGATCCATCCAGCAGATTGATTAGTGTGACCAGCTGGGTTGCATCGCAAAGTGCGATGCGATACCGGCTATTTAAAACCCTGCCCTGTATTTGTTTGGTCTAAAATCCCCCTCTCCCCGACCATGACTGTGCTGCATAACAGTGCTCATGCTTTGTTTGCTGTGGCCCCATTTTGCTTGCTTGCTTTGATTATTGTTTGCATGTACTTACCTTCACAGGTTCTGTCCTGTGTATATTTTAGCCTGTAAGCAGCTATTCTTGATGGACTATGCTGACCTGTTCACTTCTGCTGTCCACCCTGGGACAACATGAAAATGAGATGCTGCACCACATGGGTTTGTCCTGGTTGGAGTCATTTCAAATAAATATATAGAATAATGCCTGGGGGACCATTTATAAGGTGGAAATACTCAGTAGCTACTTTTGCTCGGTGTTCACGGCTGAAAAGGAGGGGGAGATCAAGAAAATCGGGGAACACAAGGTGATGGGGGGGTTGGCTCAAGTTCGTTCTGGGTTGAGGAGGTCCTGAGGGAGCTTGAGGGTTTGAAGGTGGATAAGGCGATGGGGCCGAATGGGGTGCATCCCAGGGTCCTGAGGGAGCTTAGCAAAGTGCTAGCGGAACCTCTGACCAGCCTCTTCAATAGATCCTTGGAGATGGAGGAGATCCCTGAGGACTGGAGGAGGGCACATGTGGTCCCCTTCATAATGGGAGGTGGGGACAAGAAGAAGTCAGCCAACTACAGGCCAGTGAGCTTAACATCTGTGGTGTGTAAATTCATGGAGAAACTGCTCAAGAAGAGAATCTCAAGCTACCTGGAGATCTATGGTCTTCTGGACAGGCGGCAACATGGTTTCACTGAGGGAAGGTCATGTCAAACAAACTTGATTGAGTTCTTTGACTGGGTCACCAGGGTACTGGACTGGGGGGATCTATAGACACTGTGTATTTCAGCTTCAATAAGGCATTTGATTCTGTGCCACACAGCAGACTACTGCACAAAATGAGATGCCTTGGGCTGGGGACGCTAGTGGTTAGGTGGGTGCAAAACTGGCTGGGGGGTAGGAGGCAGAGGGTAACTGTTAATGGGATACCATCAAGGGAGGGTATAGTCACCAGTGGGGTACCTCAGGGGTCGGTCCTGGGGCCACTCCTTTTCAATATATTTATAAGGGATATAGCAGAGGGGCTAGAGGGAAAAGTGTGTCTATTCATGGATGACACAAAAGTCTGCAATAGAGTAGATACGCCTGAAGGGGCTGAGAGCGTGCGCAGAGATCTGGTGAAGCTGGAGAAATGGTCCAGGGAATGGCAATTTACCTTCAACACCAAAAAATGCAAAACCATGCATTTAGGCAGGAATAATAAGGGCACGGAATACAGTATGGAAGGACAAGCCTTAGAAGTTACCAAGCTGGAAAGAGACCTTGGCATAAGCATTTCACGGGACCTGAAAATGGCGAGACAATGCTCCCGTAGCATGGAGGGCTAAGCCACTGGCAGCTGGGGCAGCATCGCACTCAGACCCGGGTTCTGTTCCGGGACAGAAATTTGTCAGTGTCAGTGGCTCAGTAGGCAGCCCACTTGCCTCTGATGTCAGGAGATCAGAGGGCTGTGGGTTCAGTTCCCACATCTGGCACTTGGGTTAATATCCCAATACTAACACTGTAGTGCAGCATGAGGGGGGTGCTGCACTTCTGAGGTGCCGTCTTTCAGATGAGACGCTAAACCGAGGTCCCATCTGCCTGGATTGGTGGTAGTTCAGGTGGATGCTAAAGATCCCATGGCACTTGTCGAAAAGAGTAGGGGAATTTCCCCAGTGTCCTGGCCAAATTTCCCTCATTCACGAAAAAATACCACCAACAGCTTAACCTGGTTCAAGGTCAGTTGGCATTCATCTGTATCCCCCTCCCCCGGGTCGTGCCTGAAAATAGGCAGGATTTGTCTAGTGCACTTACCCGGTCAACAATAAATACATAAATAAATAAATAAATAAAGATCCCATGGCACTTATCGAGAAACAGTAGGAGAATTTCCCCGATGTCCTGGCCAAATTTCTCCCATTCACTAAAAATACCACCAACTGCTTAATCTGGTTCAATTTCAGTTGCTTACCATCTGTATCCCCCCCCCCCCAGTTGCCCCTGAAAAAGGAACTTCTAGGCCAAGTGGGCTTACCGGGTCAACAAAATTCAACAACCAAACAACGTGAGAAGGCGGTGGCAAGGGCCAGTAGGTTCTGTGTGATAACGGCAAACACCTAAAGGCAATCACCGTTATCGCACAGTCAGAGTGCTGAAAACATTTTCGGCACTCTGACAACCCCGCGCACAGGACAATGGTGCTGGGACATGTATTTTAATGTATTCTGTGGGGGCGGGGGCTGTGCCCCCACCCTCCTCCTGGGGCCTTTTGCCCCCTGCACCCCCCACTAAAGGATTCTCAACCCAGGGGGTGCAGGGGGTGAAAGCATTAAAAAATAAGGTTTGGGCAGGTGCAATAAAATCGCACCAGTGCCTGTATCAAACGTTACTTCCTTCACCCCATGCACTAGCCAACCCCCAATGCATGGCGCAGCCTGGCAGTCTGCCACAATACCCCCTCAGCTCCCCCGCCTCCCAGCCCACGCCATGCTCGCCCCCGCGGCCGCTGCACATCCTGTTGCCCAGTTTGCCCACCCTCATCCAGTCGCTTCGACTTCTTCCATCACCGTGAGGGATTGCGCCAGGAAGAAGTGCCGCCACGGACGGCGCCTTCTCCATGCACCCACTCACGGGATACCGGGCCGGTAAGATGCTGGGTTGTATCGGAGAGGAATAATTAGCAGGAGGAGAAGGAAACAACCCTGCTGTGGGACTCCATTGTTAGGAGGGTAGAACTGGGGGAGGGAGGGGGGAAAGGGAGGTAAGGTGCCTGCCAGGCGCCATGGCTTGGAGGGACAGGAAGCAAATCCTCAGGCTCGCAGGAGCAACTGCATGGGGAGGGAGCTGGATATCACTGTCCACCTAGGGACAAATGACCTGGCTGGAAAAGGGATCAGTACAGTGCAGGAGGCGTTTGTGAAGTTGAGGAGGGGCCTCAGATAAGTGGCACACACAGTAACCTTCTCAGAGGTGCTGCCTGTTTATAACATGGGTGAGGCTAGGGTGCTCCACACCATGGGATTCAATCAGTGGTTGAAAAACTGGTGCAGAGCTCAGGGGTTTGTCTACATCGGGGACTGGGGGTCCACCTGGAGTGATGCAGGCCTATACTGGCACAATGGTCTGCATCTGTCCAGGAGGGGAACCAGAATCCTAGGTGATAGGTTTAAATGCTTCATTGACAAGCATTTAAACTAGCCAAGGGGAGAGGTACTGGAAAGGAGCAGGGAAATCCTAGCCCCCCCCCCACTAAAAAAAAAATCAGGGTAGTTAGTGAGATAAACACCAAGATGGAGACGTTGATAGGAAGAAGGGTAGGGGTAAATGGAGAAAATGACAAAGGCAGTAAGGACAGGGATGGGGCAATAAGGGGTAAGGCCATTAAGAAATGGAGGGTAATGAGTACCAATGCCCATAGTCTGGGCAACAAGCTCCCTGAACTGGTGGCCTTGATGGAAGAGGGATGTCTGGATATCATGGCAGTCACAGAAACATGGTACACAGAGAACCATGACTAGGATGTTAATATACCAGGGAACAACAACCTACAAGAGAGACAGGGAGGGTAGAAGAGGGGGAGGAGTAGCTCTCTATGTAAGGAAAGGAGGAAATATCATGAGCTCACGGAAATTGGTTGTGCTCTAGTAGAGATTGCCAACTCAAATATTAACACGAAAAAAAGAACTAGGCACACAAATTGCTGAAAATGCACCAGTGCAAAATTTATTTTCGGCAAACCACCTGGTCTGTTCAGGCGGTTTGCCGAAAATAAATTTTGCACTGGTGCATTTTCAGCACTTTGTGTGCCCAGTTCTTTCTTTCATCTCTCTATGTAAGGGAAGGGATAAAAGCAACGGAGCAAAAGAGTAAACAGGGAGGAGAGGAGGCACTGTGGGTCATCTTAGAGAATGGAAATGGCACCACAATCCACACAGGGGTTGTATACAGACCCCCATCTTGGGGAGGGAATGGTCAATGTTACGATGGAAGGCATCCTTATGATCGCAGAGAAAGGGAAGATATTGTTGATGGGTGACCTGATAATGCCAGATGTTAACCGAAGCACCTTTGCTGCTCACATCCAAGAGCAGGACCGTTCTCAACGCCCTACAGGGGGCATGCCTCAGACAGCTAGTGTTGGAACCCACTCAGAAGGGAGCAATCTTAGACCTGGTACTCTCAAATGGGGACAGCGAAAGGATCTCAGATCTAGATGTGGGTAGCCATCTGGGAACAAGTGACCACCAAACAGTGTGGTTCACGTTAAACTCAGCTGCAGAGTCAAGCCACACAAAAGTGAGGGTACTGGACTTCAGGAGGGCTGACTTTGTCAAAATGGGAGAGTGCCTTAGAAAAGCACTAGCAAGCAGGCTAGAAGGAGGGGTGGAGCAACAATGGGGAAACATCAAAACTGCCATCACTGAGGCAACACGCCTTTGTGTGAAGCAAATAAACAAATTAAAATGAAAGAAAAAGCCACTATGGTTCTCAAAAGAGGTGGTGGGGAAGGTTAGGGAGAAATAGACAGCATTTAGGAAGCATAAGGAAACACAGAAGGAGCAGGACAGAGAACTGTACCAGTTAAGGCAGAAGGAAGCTGGGAAGGTAGTCAGAACAGTAAAGGCCCAAACTGAGGAAAAGATAGCCAATTCGGTTAAGAAGGGGAATAAAACCTTTTATAGGTACATTAGAGAGCGTAGAAAGACAAAGGGAGGGATAGTGAGGCTGAATAAAATGGACAGTGGGTGGGCAGAGAGGGACAATGAAAAAGCAGGGACACTGAACGAATACGTCTGCTCAGTATTCACGAAAGAGGAGGAGGGAGAGGTACCTAATCCAATTAACAGAAGCACTCTGGATGGGGGGTTGATCCCAGTCCTTTCACAGAAGAAAGGGTTCGTACTCCCAATACTGAAGGTGGACAAAGCAATGGGGCCTGACAAGATTCACCCCAGAATTCTAAAAGAATTAAAGGGAGAACTAGTGGCACCACTGGCTACCCCTTTTAACAAATCATGGGAGGATGGCGTGGTACCTGAGACTGGAGGAGGGCGGATGTGATTCCCCTTCACAAAACTGGGAGCAAGACAGAGGCAGGAAACTGCAGACCTGTCAGTTTGACCTCTGTGGTAGGGAAAATGATGGAATCACTTCTGAAGGAAAGAACTGTTGAGTACCTAGAGGCCAGTGGGGCACAGGACCCAAGGCAACATGGATTCATAGCGGGAAGGTCATGTCAGACGAGTCTAATCGATTTCTTTGACTGGGTGACCAAAGTAGTAGACCGGGGGGACTGTGGACATGGCCTACCTAGACTTTAGCAAGGCATTTGACACAGTCCCACAGAAAAGATTAATAAACAAATTAGCCAGCCTGGGAGTGGGTGCCAGGGTTGTAGCCTGGGTAAAACACTGGCTGGACAACAGGACACAGAAGGTAATAGTAAATGGAGTCCACTCTGAAGAAAGGGGGGTTACTAGTGGGGTACCGCAGGGTTCAGTACTGGGTCCAGTCCTTTTTAATGTCTTTATAAGTGACATTGCAGAGGGACTGGAAAGAAAAGTATGCCTCTTTGCAGATGACACAAAGATCTGCAACAGGGTTGATACATGGGGGGTGTGTGGAAAGGATGAGAAAGGATTTGGCAAGGTTGGAGGAATGGTCGAAGTATGCCAGCTTGGAATCAATGCAAAGAAGTGCAAAATAATGCACCTGGCAAACAAAAACCCAGGGGAAGAGTATACAATTGGGGGGGGGGGTAGTAACAACAACAAAAATGGAAAGGGACCTGGGGTAATCATATCAGATGACCTTAGGGTTAGCAAGCAATGTTAGAAGGCAGTAGAGAGGGCTGGGGGATACTGGGATGTACAGGAAGAAGCATCACCAGCAGAAAACAGGAAGTTGTTATCACTCTGTACAGACAGTTGCTGAGACCCCATCTGGAGTACTGCATCCAGTTCTGGACTCTGGAGACCCCATCTCCGCAAGGACATAGACAGGATGGAGGCAGTCCAGAGGAGGGCAACTAAAATGGTGCAGGGTCTGCAAGAGAAGCCATATGAGGAGAGACTAAAGGAGCTTAATATGTATACCCTTGAGGAAAGGAGGGAGAGGAGGACATGATTGAAACTTTTAAGGGTAGCATCTTTCGGAGAAAGAGATGTGCAAGAACAAGGGGACACAATTTGAGGATGGGAGGACGGCTCAGGAGCAATGTGGGGAAGTATTTTTTCACACAGAGGGTGGTGAACGCATGGAACCGCCTTCCTGAGGAGGTTGTGGGGTCTAAAACTGTGGGAGATTTCAAGAATACATGGGACAGACATAAGGCAATTCTTGTTGGGGGGAGGAAGAAATAGGCTGTTGGTTAACTAGGGTCTGCAGCTCATCCAGTAAGTAGGGAAATGGGCAGACTAGGTGGGCCAAGCAGTCCTCATCTGCCATCAAAGTCTATGTTTCTATGAAGGTCATAATGCCCATGCACAGGCAGCTTGTCAGGCCACATCTCGAGTATGGAGTCCAGTTCTAGAGGCCATACCTTAGGAAGCATGTGGAAAGGGTGGAGCACATCCAGAGTAGGGTGACAAAAATGGTAGGGGGACTTGGGCATCTGTCATACGAGGAACGGCTGAAGGACCTCAACATGTACACCTTCGAACAGAGGAGGGAAAGGGAGGACATGATTGAGATCTTCAAGTATATCAAGGGTTTCGACAAGGTACAGGCAAGGGTTATCTTCCAGCTAAAGGAACAAGCAAAAACAAGGGGACACAATCTGCAGATAGTAGGGGAGGGAGAATTCAGGGGGATCATCAGAAAATTCTACTTTACAGAGAGGGTGGTGGACAGCTGGAACAGACTCCAGGGAAGTGGTGGAGGCAGGAACGGGGGGGGGGCTTCAAGACAGCATGGGACAGACACAAGGGACTGGTAGTTCCAGGGCCGGGGGTGCAGAAGGGAAATCCTAGTGTCTTGCTAAGCATACTGGGCAGACTGGGTGGGTCTGGCGGTCTTTTTCTGTTGACAAGTTCTATGTTTCTTTGAGAATTTTTATACACACCTGAGATGTGCGATGCTACATAAGCTGAGAGAGCAAAGCTGAAGGTTTTAATAGCATCCCACAGCAAGGATGTATACAAAACTGAAGTTTTACACAGTCCCCAGACTGTGACAGAGTGACCCCTGACAGAGTGATCCCTGTCACAGTGGACACCCCTGAGATAAAATGAAACCCCTTCCCCAAGCAGTTTATATGTTCTGTATAATGTCCAATTTGCTGCTTGGCTGGCTATAACAAAACTAAGAGTACAGTTACAAAATGAGAGGACCGTCTTAATATAAGAATAACAAAAACTTGTGTCTGTTTTTTCTAGATGTTAGCAGCCCTCTTCTGAGATATATTTTGCAGCAGACAGCATGAGGTAATATGATCTGGCAAGAGTATAAGAGAGCACAGAATGTTCTGACCTCGGCTCTGACCTTTAACAATGCTGCAAACAAGTTATGTAATGTGTTCCAGGTGCCAAATAGTTGCTCTGTGGTGCAACAGTGGCCCCTAGTGGCTACTTTTATGTTGTGTCTGCTGTTAATCAAAAGGCAGGGGAAATTGTTTTTTTCCAACTTCTAGTGAGCTTATAAAAAGCCCTACCTCAGTGCTGAGAGAGGATAGCTAGGGAGGTCAGTTGGATACTGACTGAGGAAGGTGGAAGACATCCTGTTAGTATGTGCTTTCACACTGTTTGAGTCTTGCTAGGCTGAAGAAAAACCTTAGAAACTGTTGAAGCTAAGCAGTTGTCTGACTTACCATTTTGCTTTCTGTGTATTTTACTTGATGAAAATAAAATGATAAACACAACCATGCGTTTTTTATGCACCTGACTTGTGGTCTGCCTGAAACCGTGTTATCCTAAACCCATGCCCGGTGACAGAGACTTTGTTTTATATAACTGCTGGGCTCCTTTTCTTGCCACAAGCCCCCTCTCCCACTGGCATGGAGCAGGCAGCAGCCTAAGCCCCATACAGGTTAGGAGTTGAAAGTACTGTCTGGCATGTTCACCTTCCAACCACACAGTGTGGGCGCGGGCTCTTACGGAAATCCGGCGCGTGAATGCCATTTTAACCAGCTGTTTATAACTGCAAATTATAAGCGGGCTTCCCTATGGAAAAAACGGAGCCCAGTTATTATACTAAATTATGGCCAAACTTTGGTTAAAAATGTTTATCGGCTTTAACTAGTCAAGAGGGGGGAGGCACTAATAAGCAGCAGGACAATCCCAGCCTCTCCCTACAAAACAGGGTACTAAATGAGAAAAAGACCGAGGCAGAAAGGTCAGTGGGGGATGCTGCAACAGAAGGTAAAGCCATCAAAAAATGGTGAGCAATGAGTACCAATGCCCGTAGTCTGAGTAACAAGCTTCCTGAATTAGTGGCCTTGATGGAAGAGGAACATCTGGATATTGTGGCAGTCACAGAAACATGGTACACACAAAACCATGACTGGGACGTAAACATACCAGGATACACTATCTACAGGAGGGACAGGGAGGGTAAAAGAGGAGGAGGAGGAGTAGCTCTTTACATAAGGGAAGGAATCAAAGCAACAGAACAAAACGGTAAACAGGGAGGAGAAGCACTGTGGGTAAATTTGGAGACCGGCAATGGCACCACAATCCACACAGGGGGTTGTATACAGACCCCATTCTCAGGGGGAGGAAATGGACAAGGAAATGATAGAAAGTATACTTAGAATGGCAGAAAAAGGGGAGATATTGCTGATGGGTGATCTGAATATGCCAGATGTTAATTGGAGTGCAGTTGCAGCAGCCACTTCGAAGAGTGGGGGCATTCTAGATGCCCTACAGGGGGCATGCCTTAGACAACTAGTATTGGAGCCCACTCGAGAGGGAGCAATCTTAGACCTGGTTCTCTCAAATGGAGATGAAGAGAGGATCACAGATGTAGAAGTGGGTAGCCATCTGGCAACTAGCGACCATTAAACAGTATGGTTCACAATAAGCACAGCAATACAGTCAAGCCATACAAAGGCAAAAGTACTGGACTTCATGAGGGCTGACTTTGCCAAAATGGGTGAGTGCCTAAGGAATGCACTAGCAAATGGGCAGGAAGGAGGGGTGGAAGAACAATGAGGAATAGTAAAAACTGCCATCACAGAGGTAACAAGCCTTTGTGTGAAGCAAATAAACAAAACGAAACGATGTAAGAAACCACTATGGTTCTCAAAGGAAGTGGCAGTGAAGGTTCAAGAGAAAAAGAAAGCATTCAGGAAGTACAAGGAATCACAGAAGGAGCAGGACAGAGAACTGTATCAGTTAAAGCAAAAGGAAGCTGGGAAGGCAGTCAGAACAGCAAAGGCCCAAACTGAGTAAAAGACAGCCAACTCAGTTAACAAGGGGGATAAAACCTTTTATAGGTACATCAGGGAGTGAAGGAAGACCAAGGGAGGGATAGTGAGGCTTAATAAAGGGAGGAGGGAGGGGATGGCGATGGTGACTGTGAAAAGGCAGAGATACTACACAAATATTTTTGCTCAGTATTTACAAATGAAGAGGGGAGGTACCTAAAACAAACAGTAGAAACACTCTGGATACAGAAGTTGATACCAGCCCATTTACAGAAGAAGGGTTCTGAAAGAACTCTTAAAACTGAAGGGTGGACAAAGCAATGGGGCCTGATGGGATTCATCCCAGAATTCTAAAAGAACTAAGGGTAAAACTAGTGACACCACTGACTACCCTCTTTAACAAATCATGGGAGGATGGGGTGGTACCCGAGGACTGGAGGAGGGCAGATGTGATTCCCTTCACAAAGTGGAAGCAAGGCAGAAGCAGGAAACTACAGACCTGTTAGTTTAACCTCAGTGATAGGAAAATGATGGAATCACTTCTGAAGGAAAGAACTGTTGAGTATCTAGAGGCCAGAGGGGCACAGGACCCAAAGCAGCATGGATTCACAGCGGAAGGTCATGCTAGACAAATCTGATAGATTTCTTTGACTGGGTGACAAAGTAGGTAGATCAGGGAGGGGCTGTGGACATCGCCTACCTAGACTTTAGCAAGGCATTTGACACAGTCCCATACAAAAGATTAATATACAAGTTAGCCAGCCTGGGAGTGGGTCCCAAGTTGACAGCCAGGGTAAAGAATTGGATGGAGAATAGGACACAGAGAGTAATAGTAAATGGAGTCCACTCTGATGAAAGGGGGGGGTTACTGGTGGGGTACCGCAGGGATCAGTATTAGGACCAGTCCTCTTCAATGTCTTTATAAGTGACATTGCAGGGGGACTGGAAGGAAAAATATGTCTATTTGCAGATGACACAAAGATCTGCAACAGAGTTGACGCACAAGGTGGGGTGGAAAGGATGAGAAGGGACTTGCCAAAGTTAGAGGAATGGTCAGATGTATGGCAGCTTAGATTCAATGCTAAGAAGTGGACCCAGAGGGTCGTAGTTGGTGGGATAGTCTCATCCACAAAGAGGGTCATTAGAGGGGTCCCAAAGGGATCAGTCCTTGGGCCCCTTCTGTTCAACGCCTACGTATCTGACATAAGGACAGGAATCAGGAGTGAGATGAGTCTCTTTGCAGATGACTCGAAACTGGGGGCGATGGTGGATGGGGAGGAGGGGAGGGTGGCCCTGCAGGGGGACCTGAAGGCTCTGGAAAGATGGTCTAGAAAGTGGAAGCTGAGGTTCAATGCAGGGAAATGCAAGGTACTCCACCTGGGGCCAGAAACCCAGGCCAAGTGTACACCCTGGGGATACTACAAGTCTCAATGGCTGAGAGGGACCTGGGGTGGTGGTGGATGTCAAGATGAACAACTCTGAGACTTGTAGGAGGGCAGCAGCCAAGGCCAACAGGATGCTGGGATGCATCGCTGGGATCACCTCCAGAAGGAGGAAGTGATACTCCTCTGTATAACTGCTTGGTGAGGCCGCACCTGGAGTACTGCATGCAGTTTTGGAGGCCACACTTAAGAGGGACATTAACCTCCTGGAGAGGGTCCAGAGGAGGGCAACCAAAATGATTTGGGGCTTGGGGGACAGGACCTATGAGGAGAGGCTCGAAGAGCTAAATATGTACACATTGGAAGAGAGAAGGGACCGGGGGGACATGATAGAGGTCTTCAGGTACATGAAGAGGGTAAATAGGGGAGGAACAGTCAGGGTGCTTCGAAGGAAGGAGGAAGGGGCCACTAGAGGGCATGGGTGGAAGCTGGAGGGGGGAAGATTCAGGGGAGAAAGGAGGCGGTGCTACTTCACTGAGAGGGTGGTGGAGCCATGGAATGCACTACCTAGGGGGCTGGTGGAGGCAGAGACAGTGGAGGGGTTCAAGAGGGGTGGGACAGGTACAGGGAGGGTTCAGGAAGCAAAATCCAATGCAGCAAGAATATCCGAACTGGGAAGGAGAAGCCAGAGAAGGCGAGGGGGACAGCAAGGTCAGCACCCAGGGTGGGGGCTGACCAAACAAGCAGACACGAAAGACCGTAAGGCCTATTCTGCTGGCATTTTAGTATGTTAGTATGTTAGTAAGTGCAAGGTAATGCACCTGGGAAACAAAAACCCAGGGGAAGAGTACACAATGGGGGGGGGTGAGATACTAACAACAACAAAAATGGAAAGGGACCTGGGGGTAGTCAGATGACCTAAAGGTGGGCAAGCAATGTGAGAGGGCAGCAAGGAGGGCTGTGGGGGTACTGGGATGCATAGGGAGAGACATCAACAGTAGAAAACAGGAAGTTATTATCCCTCTGTACAGACAGCTGGTCAGACCCCATCTGGAGTACTGCGTGCAGTTCTGGAGACCCAATCTCAAAAAGACATAGACAGGATGGAAGCTGTCCAGAGGAGGGCAACTAAAATGGTGCAGGGTCTGCACCGGAAGACATATGAAGAGAGAGACTTAAGGAGCTTAAAATGTATAGCCTCGAGGAAAGGAGGGAGAGGGGGACATGATAGAAACTTTCAAGTACGCCAGGGAATCAACAAAGTCCAAGAGGGTAGCATCTTTCAAAAAAAGAGGTATGCAAGAACAAGGGGCACAATTTGAAGACATAGGGGGCGGCTCAGAGGTCATTTAAGTATTTTTCACAGAGAGGGTTGTGGATGCATGGAACGGCCTTCCAGAGGAGGTTGTGGAGTTAAAAACAGTGGTGGAATTCAAGCATGCATGGGACAGTCATAAGGCAATTCTAGGGGGTGGGGGTAGGAAGAAGTAGGCTGCTGGTTAACTAGGATCTGCAGCTTATCCATTAGGTAGGGAAATGGGCAGACTGGGTGGGCCAAGCGGTCCTTATCTGCCGTCAAATTCTAAGTTTCTATGTAACCTTAGAAACTAAGAACCACTGTAACCTTTGACCAAAGCATTCAACATAGCAGATAATTTTGAAGGTAAGAAAAATACTTACATTTGTACTATGTATGTAATGGGGCTATGTCTCTCAACCTTTAAGTGCCGTGGGGTGCATCATCAGATGTGGAGACGCATGCTCAGAAATATCATAACTAGTGCTGCAATTTCAGTATTAAAAAATGGGCCAAAAAATTACAATAGGCAGGCCACCACAATGGCCCAATGGCAGTACATTGCTGCCATGCAGGCAACCAGAGTTTGGGATCGGACTTGGCGCACCTTGGCAAGGGTGGGCTGGTATCAGGTTCTGGTGTTAACTGCAACCCATGGTGGTGGGGCGAGAAGGCTTGCTCTTTCCACAAGGGCATGTTGTACATCACGGGCTGATGAGCATGGCTCACTTCGGGGTGGGGGGTGGGAGGACACGGGTGAAAACCTTAGGAGAAAAAAATCCCTGCCATCTTCATGACAGCGCAATCTGCATAAACGGTATATCACTGAGTAAGGGAGTATATTACTGTTCAATGGCAAGGACAAGGGATAAAAATCTATATAAAAAAAAAAAAAAGTGCAGGTACCAATTTTTCCTGGTAACATGCACTGCTAGCTGAGGGAGGATAAGCACACAAAAACAAAAGACCAGGGCCCGGATTTCAAAAAGCGCAAACACTGCCCTCGTATGAAAAGAAAAATTATACAAGAGCAGTTTTTCTTTCCTTGCACAACAACAATTCTTTCCGCATGTGCTCAATTTCCAAAAGGCCTGCCTTTTTACAACCTTTCCCACAATTTATGGCAGTCTGCACTTATAATGTACCAGGCACAGCATTTTTCTGCAGCAGCGAGTAAAAAGGAAAATGGTGTCCATGCACATAAAATGCTGAAAACAGCATTTTATTTGCAGGTGTGGGGAATTTTTTACCACATCAGGGAGTTGTGCACAAGGACTTAGTCCCTGAGCCGTATCAGGCACTTTCAAAGTCGGGTTCCAGGCATTTATCACAGATCAGTAATTTGCCACATAAAAAAAATACATGTCTACATCAGTCAGTACATTCGATTTATTGATTTAAAGCAGCAGTATTTGTTAGTACAGTATGTGCCACTTAATTCGTCCACGGTTAATTCGGACCTCCGGTTAATTCGCCCGAAATGCATTTGCCAAAAGCTCTTTCCGATATCCTCTGCATTAAACTGTAGTGATAATTCGTATTTTGGCCACCGCCTATACCACCCGTTACAGTCTCATTCTATTACCCACTTAACACCTTACAGCTCCACTCATTAAGGTGTTAAACAATTGTAATTAGCGCTACCATAAAAACTCGCACTATCATTAGCGGCCTCATTGTGCAGGTATCCCTAGTTGCTGCGTTTGCTGCATTTTCTGCTGAGAATGGCCAGAATCAAACGAAGTGGCATGACTCTGGCTCGTAAAATTCAGATTTTGAAGGAAATGGAGACACTTCCAAAGCTCAGCCTCCGTGATTTATCAATTCGTTTCGGAATGCCCAAATCAACACTGTGCAATCTCATAAAAGCTAAAGATCATCTCCCGACTGACTGGCACGCAAACCATAATCCAGATAGGAAGAGAAAAAGGGAAGGTAAGGATGTTGATGTGGAGGAGGCTCTCCTCCGTTGGTTTTCAAACGTTCATGGTTGAGATGCTCTAATCAGCGGACTTTTGTTCCTACAAAAGGCCCAGCAGCTGGCAGTCTCAATGGGTAAGCCAGATTCCAAAGCTACTGATGGCTGGCAGCGTTGGAAGCATCAGCACAACATCTGCTTTAAAAAAATACACGGAGAAAAGCAGAATGCCAATGCTGACAGTGCGACTGGCTGGATTAAGGATGTGCTGCCTGGTCTTCTCCGCGGCTATTCCCCAAACGATATTTTTAACACTGACGAGACGGGTTTATTTTTCAGGTGTGTAGGATACGATACCCTCTCCTTTAAGGCAGAAACACTGATGGGTCTAAAAAAAGCAAAGGAGAGAGTGTCTGTCCTACTCACCTGCAACATGACAGGGACTGAAAAATGTGAGTTGCTTGTCACTGGGAAGTCAGCGATGCCAAAAAGCTTCCGAGGGGTGTCCCATCTGCCTGCCATCTACAGGGCAAATAGAACCACCAGGATGACAGGAGAAATTTTCACAGAATGGCTACGTGCATGGGACAGGTGGTTGAGGAAACGTAAAATAGCTCTGTGCCTTGACAACTGTAGTGGCCACCCTGAAGTCCCTGGGCTGCGCAACATTAAATTAATTTTCCTGCCACCAAACACCACCAGCATTGTGCAGCCTTTGGACCACGGCATCATTTACAGTTTTAAGTCTATGTGAGGAACATGAGGCTAAGGATGCTCACTTTACTGGATACAACACACGACCTTACTGTGGCAGAGTGTGTAAAGAAAATAAACCTACTGGATGCAGTCAGACTGATGTCTGAGTCTTGGCATTCCGTCACCGCTGAGACTATTGCAAACTGCTTTCGTAAGGCAGATTTTCTGCCACTAGACGAGTTTAACCCTGAAGCTGACAACCCGGAAGAAACTGCACCACCACCTGGCTTGACCTCGGAACAGTTTGATGAGATCTGCCGTATGGGCGAGAAGATCCAGAACTACAGACAGACGACATTGCTGATGCCCTGAGTGGCCTTGTGCATGAGGAAACATCCGTAGATGAGGAGGATAGCAAGGATGTTATGGGAAAGCCTGAGGCTGCGGTGACCGTGTTGGACGTTCAAAGTGTCCTGTTAATGCTTAGACGTGCGATGGAGCAGTGGGAGGACCTGATGCCTGACTGGGAGACCATGGCGTGGACGAACAAGAATTGGAGAAGATACGCTGAGAAGAAGACGTTGCAAACAAAGATAACACAGTTCTTCTGGCAGCCAGAGTCCAAGAAGGAGGATTAACACGGCACGCAAGTCAAATTGCAGCAAATTCTTTTAATTGCTTTAATAAAAGTTAAATTTTCATTCACAGGATGCCTGCACAGCTCTCTAAACAAAATCACAAAAAGAACTGTAATCACTAATCACTTGCCAATCTATACTGCTACAGTACTATATTGTAATGTATTATTCTAACCTTTTCTTTACAGTTTTTTTCTTCGCTTAGACGGACAATGCTTATAGCGGATGAAATGTACTCATTTCAGTCCAGTATAAGCGGCATGTACTGTAACCATATACTGTAGTTGCTTTTGGCAATGATGTTTATCTGGCAAACATACAAAGATGCACATTTTTCTTTTCATTTTAGTTCTTACTCCTGTGCCATGCCCGCCAGGAAAGAATTAAATATCTTGGCACAGTGTTGTGCTATTTACCCATCAGGAACATGTGACAGTACCATCCTAATACATCTACAGTATGTCTCTAGCATGTACATTCAACAGGTAAGCTCAGTGGAAGAGATTTCTTTTTTTAATTGCAAGTGGTGGCCATCTTTAATGATGCGAGTCATTAATAGCAAGATCAGATGTAAAAGCGGTGTTAATATCTGAGAAAAGCAAAAATACAATCAGCATTGATCTGAGGATATCAGTAATACATTCTTAATTAGAAAACAAACTATTTCATGACTCTTTTTTGTGGACTAACAAATACTGCTGTTTTAAAACATGATAACTGGGACAGGCACACCAAGCCGAAGCTCATTTTCTGGTACATCCCAAGGGATGAGGAGCAAAGGGGAGTTACAAAGCTACATCCGTAACAGTAAATGTTTTACAGGTGCCAACAAGCATGCACATGCCAGAAGCCATCGCCTCCGAGTTACTCCTGCAAATTCAGAGCTGTAATTAAGACATCTGTGTTTTTGCAGTTTAGCTCTCAGTTTCACGGAGTCTGTTAATCAGTCTCACTAGAGTTTTGTACTCACATTCTTTCACTAAAAATGTTGGTACACGGGAATTCCACTACCTTTTAATCAAAGTAAAGTGTACGCTCCATGCCAGCACTTCCCCAAGTCAAGATTTATTTAATTCAGAAGACAAAGCAAAGAAACCACCCAACAGTTCAACATGCCAAGAACAAGATCCATCGCCAACGTCCCCAGGACACTACTTGGGTTTATTGTTTCTTTCCCCCTGGCAAAACAACTGGAATTCTTTTTTTTCTTTTTTTCACGTTAACCTTTTTCTCCCTGTCACCGGACAGTCCCCATCTGCGGGACACCCCAGGCCCTTCACTCCAACATCCACAGGGACTAACCTGCCAGCCATTCCCACTGACCCAAATCACTGAAATAACAAAAGCCTTTTGTTTATCCTAATGGCAAACACAGACAACACTGGTTAAGCACCAGAATGGACTCCATATTTTAAGAATGAATTTTGACTTTTTTTTTTAAAACAGTAAACCAGTGTCCCAGAACTACATTCTAGATTGTGTTATGTGCAATGCTGGGTTCACACCAACACCTTCACTAACAGGCTGGCAGTATAGCCTAGACGTTAGCAGAACTAGGTGTGAATGAGCTTGATACATCCAGCAGACCATACCTGAGTTTGATTCTCACAACCTCCACTTGCATACTGTGTGACTCCGAGCAAGTCACTTAACTGCCCAGTGCTCCCAGGTTGCCCCTGAAAACAGGCACTTGTGCCTAGTGGGCCTTACCTGGTTACCAAAGACTAAAATAAAAAAAAAATAAAAACATACTGTAACTGACAAAATCGTCTTAAGGTAACCATCAGGGGGCATGGCCTGGCTGGCAATCATGGCATTGGGGAGCTCCGTGTGGATCCGTAACTAAATTCAGATTTCCTGCCTTAATCCTGCTGCCAGCCTAATTCTTTTGCAAACCAGCACTCAGCTAATGCCTGCTACGCTAAAATCCGGGAAAAAAATTGAAATTGCGTTTTTCTAACATGCAAAGAAAGCAACAAAATTGGGGCCCGAGCAGGCCGCCACAGCCAGTCTCACAGTCTCCCCGGCCGGAGCAGGCCCCGGAACCAGAGTCTTCAACGGTATGCCACCCTAACAGTGACATTTGTATGGTGACATGCGTTGATCTCGACAACAGCACCATGCCACTGTAGAAGTGCCGTTGGAAGGAGGCAACCACTTCCCCTGACCTGAACCCCCTTCCCGAACTAACTCCGATCTGGAGTTAGAATTCTTCAGTTCGGGGGGGTTTGCCCCCGATGTGAAAAATAGAGCAAGACTGTGCGGCGCCATGCCAACTGCAACTTGCAGTCGACATGGAGTCCATCGCTGTAATGCTGGTCACGATCTTCTGTGTTGCGCCGGCATAGTAGCACCGTCTTCAACTATGGCCAACTCAGGCTCCGACTACCTGACCTTGGAGCGTCTAATTAAGGACCTCAAGTGTGATTTAGGTACAAAAATGCAAGTGGGATTTGATAATCTCACCGCTCAGCTACAACACCTCCAGCAAACAGTGAATTCAGTGTCTGAGACGGTGGACGCCCACGAGGAAAGACTCACTGAAGTAGAAGCACATGTCAGCGTCCAGGAAGACTGCTCTACCACTATGTCAACTGATTTGAGAAGGGCCTTGAAAGAAATCGAGGAACTAAGAGAGTTAATCAATGACCACGGGAATCGAGAGTGGAGAAATAATGTCAGAATAATTGGGCTTCCTGAGGGTCTGGAGGGAAAGCACTGTTATGGCATTCATCCAAAAGTGGTTACAGCAAACGCTGTCCCTACCCTCAGGACTGCAGCTTTGAAATACAAAGAGCCCACTGATCTCCTGGTATCAAACCCCAACCCGACCAGAGACCCCAACATTTACTAGTAAAATTCCTGCGTTACCAGGATCGTCAGCGAGTCCTAGAAGCTGCCCGTAAAACAGGTCTGATTATGCTCAACAAAAATCGGGTCAGCATCTTTCCTGACTACTCAAGAGCTCTCCAGATCAGGCATCAGGCATTTAACGAGATCAAAAAGAAGCTACATACTTTAAATTACCCATTCTCACTGGTTTACCCTGCGCAGCCTCCAGGCAGATAACAAAGAGCCTTCACTGACCTGAGAGCGGCGTCCGAATTTCTGAATGCATGGGAAGCAAACAGGAGCCCTTACAGAATTGGCCACGATGCTGAAGACAACCGGAGACCTATATGTTATCGGACTCAAGCTAAGTACAGTAAAATATGTCTAACTGGGGATTCGGGTGGGGTGGGATTTTGAGTGCAAAAGCTTCTCGTTACATAACACAAAGTGGTGGCCTATCATGGCGGTTCGAAAGCTCTGCGAACTCCCTTCGTCTCCTGTCCTGGGGATTCCGAGACAAGCTGGCTGCCTGAAAACCGTTAGAAAGAGGGTTAAAGTCTCTTTTTATCTTGGTCCCTTTGCCGGAAAGTACTGGCAACACATGGCCAAGCTATCCCTCGGGACCTAGTGTGGACTTCTCTACTTAACAAAGCCCAGCTCTTGTTTTTCTTTTCCTGTCTGGATTAAGACTCAGTTTAAAAACTGTAATGGACAGCTCTGTACTGCAGTGACTCTAGGTTGGATCTGTATATAATCGGCCTCTGTCAGCTTGCTATATTTAGACAACAGAGGGGATACTACTTAAATCGCTCACATTTTCTTTTTCTTTTGTGTGAGTCCCTTTGTTTGGGTGCATACAGGCTTCGTAGGCTATGATGGAGTGTGGCAATTTAATACTAATGCTGGTGCTGATTACTGCTGTATCTCCGAGTTGTTCTCCTGGGGGCGGGCCCCTGGGCAGGACATTGACTCTTTTGTGCCCTAGGAGAGTGAGATCCCCTATTTATGATGTGTAGGGAAGAGCAGTTGCGACAAAACTGTGACCGCTGGGGGGAATTAGGCGATCTCCAGCCAGGTGGGGCTACGCTCTGATTTCCCCAATGGTAGTCTCCATGGTCCTGCTAAGAGGCGGACTACCTCCTTACATTTCACTTCCTAGCACTTGGCTCCGGCCCTGGGAGGGGGAGGTGTCCACTCCTCTGCTCTCCTGCCCTGGGAAATCCGACTGGAAGGCAGGAACTGAACACGACATATTCATTTATTTTGATTGCAGTGGATCTCTAGCCCAATCCACGAGAAGAAGTGGGATAAGTTATCAATGGATTTGTTTAGGGGTCGTTATTGGGATCCTTTCCCTGTCCGTGTTTCTTTCTGGACTGGAGGGAGAGTACGTGGGGGGAGGGGTGCTGTTGTTAATGGGGAAGGGGGAGTGTTAGAAAGGTGTTAGTGAGGGGGTATAAAAGTAGGCAGTTTCAAGTTCATTGGGGTGTAGGTTTTTGGAGGTTCTGGTTGAAAAAGTTAAAAAGTTTGGACACCTTGAGCCATCTAATCACCTTATGATTGGACAGGTTCTTGTACTTCTAGGATGTTCTCTGAGACTATTCTTTTTTCAATATGTAGGATGGTTAACCTCTAGTCAGAACTAGATTAAAAGGGGAACTACAGTCACAATTTACACAAAAAAAGTTCTACAGAGTGTTTTGATCTGTCCTAGTGTGTACTTTATTTGCTGTTAGGAAGTTTGTTTTTCTAAATTTGCCTTCTAGTTTTATGACAAAGCCTGTGTAAGATCTCTAACATAGTAACCTAGTAATTTAAGGTAGGAAGGGACCCTAGGTCCATTGTATCTGCACCCACACTGCTTTGACAGGGATTAATACAAACCTACCTAAAACAAACCTAAGAAAATACTATTTTACCTTGAGAGTTATATATCCATGGAATAGTTTATCTCTTGAAATTATCATAAATAAATCAAAAGAGGAATTTAAGAGAAGATTGGACAGATTTATTTTATCTGGAGGTAATTTAAGGTATTACACCTATTAATACAGGAGCATTCATGGGCATTTCTTGCCTGCTTGCTCCTTTGTGTTTCAGTATGAACCTTAGTATTAGTAAGATAAGTCTACACACCTTACAACCCAGGGTTTCTCCAGATCCCTGTTGGTCAGCAGACATTTGTCCAGCTTTACACTGATGGCCTATACTATGTTCATGTCCACAGTCTCTGCTGGTAGGTTGTTCCACAGGCTCACCCTTTCTGAGAGAAGAACAGCCTCCTAACAGTACCTCTGAATTCATACCACTCTCAGCTTCAGGGATGTGAGGGAAATACTACTTCACTAAAAGAGTGATGAACACCTGGAACAGCCTGCTAAAAGAGGTAGTAGGGACAAAAACTATGGAAGGCTTTCAAGTATGCATTGGATAGACACAGAGGAATACTAGTAAATAAAAGGGGGGGGCACAGGAAACCATTTAGGGTCTTCTGGAACTGAATAAGCAGGGAAAAAACTAGGCAGATTGGGTGGATCAAGCAGACAAATTCTAGGTTTCTACGATGGCCTCAGTGTTCTTTTTGTATTTTGGAGCCCAGACCTGCATACAGTACTCCAGGTGGGGCCTGGTCTTGACCTTGTAAAGTAGCAGGATTACTTCTTCTGTACTTCTAGTCATCTTTCCACCCCCCACTACTTTGATGCACAGCAGCCATGTACCGCTTGTCGTGCCTCAGCCGCATGATGACCCAAAGACCTTGTCATCCCCAGTGTAGCAAGAGGAGCCCCACGCAGTGTGCAGGCCCCACCTCCATTTATCCTGCCCAACTGTAGCACCTTAACTGTAGCTACATCGAATCCGGGACTCCACATGTCCAACCAATCAGCCAGCTTATTCAGATCCTCCTGACGTTTGTCTCCATCCTCAAGGGAGTCCACTACCCTGGTCACATAGCGTACCAGTGAAATTAAGCACCCTGCTGGAGGTGTCCAGCTTCCGGATTGTTGCTGAAAATGATGACCAACAGTGGCCTCGGCACAGATCCCTTAAAGCATGCAGCAGAGTACCAGTGGTCGAAACTAAGTTTTGCAGCCACTAGTCAGTAGGACTACTGATGGGAAAATCCACTAGCCCTACAGACTTTTCCACTGGTCCACCTGGTGTACTTAATGAAATGTTACCTTCTCTGCGACAAGCCTGAAGACTAGTTAAAAGGCAAAGGAAGGAGCAATACAAAATCTACCAGCATTTGGTCAGTGGGCCAGTGCCAGTTTCAACCCCTGGAGTACTCCTCTCCACTCTGAGTAATGCCTGTCTACTTTTGCTTCCTGCCCCCAAGTCAGTTAGCAGTCCACCTTGCGTATGTTTTCGTATTATACCGCACTGGCAATCTATGTCCAACAGCCTATTATGCGCCTCAGTGCCATGCCTACCTCCCTGGCCTCCGCCTGAGTGAACTGGGAATGGAATCCAACACGTTGAATTTCACTGAAAGCTGAAAATGAGAGAGGCAGGGATGGTTCCGGATTTGTTTTCTCAAGCTCCATAGTCAAATGAAAGCCAACAGGTGCTGAAAGAAGTCACATTACACTGTCACTGCCTTTTTCTTTTTTCACAGTAAGTACTGTGCCTTTGATAAAATTAGGAAATCATCATTTAAACATCATCTCTAGAAAATGTTAAATGCTCTTTGCAGCTCCAACTGCAGTTTTTCTTCTTCAGGACTTCAACTGAATTGGCTAGCATGCTGAAAAACAATGAGACAAAAGGGTACCTAGCATAAGATGAAGAGAAAGAGGCAATTAAACAATGTTGAGCAGCAAGCATGATGGAATGGCAAAACCAAGGGATAAATTAGTTTTGGAAACGAGATTAGCAGTCTTTGCCAATCAACACAATTTTGATTAGCAGGCAGCCAGGTCTGAGGAGCAGTTTAACTACATGGGCATTTTTATCTACAAGACATTGTCTAGAAGGGTGCAACTGCAGAGGAAAAAGTAGTGCACTGTGAGAAGAATTATCACTATTCTGTGCATTTTACCTCCAATGCAGGAACAATTTACCACCGCTTGGAAATTTTACAGCATTGTGGCAAACCAGCTGATTAGCAATTTCCACCAATGAAGGCTGCATTTGATTAGCAAATTTAGGAAGCAAATTGCAATGCAAACCCACGTAACTTAAGCCTTAAAAAGGTGTTCTTTATTTGCTGAATAAATGACTGTTACAGCATTCACAAATAACATTTACAATCCAATTGTTATTTGGGTAAAATGCTCCACGGCAACTAAACCAAAAGGGCACCAGTAGCTTAGCCATACTCATTCTGTAGCTCCTAGCCTCTGGTGTGGCAGGAACATTCTGAAATGTTGCCCTGTATGACTTACTTGAGGTAATTGCTGACATTCTCTTTCTGAGTGTACCCGACTCCTGATCAGGTTGCAGCTGAAAATGAGATTTATTTCAAAATTGGTACCTAGGAAAGGCACGCTAAGCCAAGGCTCATTTCCAGATGCGACCTGGGGGAGGGAGGAATGGGAGTGGACATAAAGAGTATTACAAACATCCAAAGTACAAAATACAAACATCCAAAATACAAAATACAAACATCCAAAGTACAAAATACAAACAAACATTCAAAGTACAAAATACAAACATCCAAAGTACAAAATATAAACAAACATTCAAAGTACAAAATACAAACATCCAAAGTACAAAATACAAACAAACATCCAAAGTACAAAATACAAACAAACATTCAAAGTACAAAATACAAACATCCAAAGTACAAACAAACATTCTAAGTACAAAATACAAACAAACATCCTAAGTACAAAATATAAATTCACTCTACTGTTTCTGACTGATTACCTGGATTCAATCAAGTTCAACTTTAACTTTACTGTACGATCCATATAAAAATCATTACAATACAAAAAAAAAAACAATATCACAGGACAAGCAGTATAAAAAGACAATATACAATATGTAATATCAGTGTATAAACATTGTTAAAGAATGCTCATAACAAAATGTATCCTATATCTTTAGTCTTATAAAAGAATGTAGTAGTGTGACTCTTAATCGTCTTCTACAGTCAGCTATAAATTAATCAGATTCTTTCTATCAAGGCTCAAATATGTAAGTATTGGGCAAAGTCAGTGAGATTAAATTTGTGTATACCAGGAGCAGGTTAAGACAATATGGGCCAGATATTCAAAACTTTGTGCTGGGCACAAAAATGTTTTCGCAGGTTTAGTGCGGGTTTGCTATATTCAAAAGGCCAAATAGCGCACGCAAACTGCATTAGCGCCGAGCAAAATCATAATGTACACAAGGGTCAACTTGAGGGGGCGTGTACATGAATACAGGCGCAATGCTATATTCAGCGACTAGCGCCACATAAAGTGGTTTTGTGCGACTTAGCGTGGTGCAAATTACCGCCCAGGAAAAGGTAGTCTTAACCCTGGGCAATCAGCTTTGCATGGCATTTTGGCTTTGCGCAGCATTTGCGCGGCTTTGCACGACCCTAACAAATAAATATGACACATAGACAAAGCCAGACATAGAGGAAACATGCTACTCATGGATGGCATCACAATGATGCCATCATCTGACACCAGTCCCAGCCATGCCAGGCAGTAAGTGGTGACCTGGCCACCAGTGGACACCATGGCAGTGTGGCCATACAGCACACACCTGCAGGCCACTCTTCTGTGGACACCAACAGATGCCAGCACACACATGCAGCACTGTGGACGTGGAGGATGTTGAGGGGAGGGTGTACGGGTGACCAGGTGTGGCCACAAAGCTGGGACACATCACGCAGTGCACATGGGCCAGTATTGGGAATACCCCAACACCAGTGTGCCTGTCTGATTATACGTGCCCCCCCCCAGTCACATATCGCACAACTGTACAAATGCCACATCACACTCAGCCGGCCATGTATATGTCACTGTGAGCATCCCATGTCAGAGATGCAGCATATGTGGGTCACACAACAGCGTAACAGTAATGTCCACTGTCAGTAAACACCTGCAAGTTGGGCCTGTCACTGTGTACAGTGCAGTGGGCATCACTGCCCTACACACCATAGGCATTGCTGTGTCCCTCACACTACTGGCCCCCTTGCTACTGTAGTGTCTGCTGTGCACTGTAGCATGACCTACAGTGTGACAGCTGCATGCAGCACCACCACCACCTGTGCCTATGCTGTGTTGTCCCCTGGGGTACAATATGCTATGCTGTACTGTATACATGTAGCCTGCAAGTATCATCATGTACTGCTAGACTGACCTACAGGTGGAGCTGCGGGCAGACCCGGCCAACCCCTGTACTTCCAGACTGACCTACAGGTGGAGCTGTGGGACCCTGCCGTAATGCTGGGCAAACTGCATGCAAATCAGGGCATAATAAGATGCTAATCTGGATGTTTTCCCACAGACTACCTAAGTAGGCTCATTTGCATGTCACTTTTGAATATGGTAAAGTTTAGCATTAGGCAAACGGCTTAGCTCTGCGCTAAACCAGTGCAAAGGTGTTAGCACTGTGCTAATGGTTCGGGGGAATATTATACAGTTTTGCACACTGTACTTTTACTTGTGCTGCTGCCTACAGCTGTACTGGGTCCACGCATTTGTTGGCACACACATTGGCCACACAGTTCACCTCTATCTACTTTCACATCGCTGTGCACTGTGTTGCTGTTTTGGTTTGCACTTCCTGGTTGCTATAGTCAGAGCTGTCTTATTCCAGGGCTAAGTTTGCCCTGCACTCCCAGCCCAGTTTGCCCGGTTTCATATGCATGCTATATTCAAAAGCTGTTTGCCCCGGGCTAATACTTTTGAATATAGCAGGCTTTTGTGTTCATGCTAAGTTTGCCCACTGGGCAGTGCTAATTTAGCCCCGGGGCAAAGTTTTGAATATCTGGCCCTATATGCGCTAGGTTCTCCACATTCCCCATACTGCAGCCACAGTACTGTGCCTCTGAGCCCCTAAGCCCTTACCCCTGTTGTATTTTGCTAGTCATACCATACATTCTCCTATTTATTTTATTTCAAAAACATTGCCAGGAAAGATATACTGAGTGGATAACAGCTCGTTTCCAGATGCGGCCTGTGTGTGTGTGTGTGTGTGTGTGTCGGGGGGGGGTTATGAAAGATAGTACAAAAGGTGAAAAAGAAACAAATAGTAATTAACAGGTTTACAAAAATAATAGTCTATACAAGCAATACATTAAAAAGGAGCATCATGTTGAACATGGCAAGGCAACAAACAATAACAAGGCGCATGCAGTAGGCAAAAAACTGAATCTGGACAAGCACGGGGAAATTACCCCAACCAGGCATAATGGTGGGAAGGGGGTAGAGAACACCAAATTGGCCAGGGCAATACGTGTAGGGTGGAGAGGATCCATGAAGGTAGCGGTCTTGGACAGCTACAGGTGTGAGTAGAAAGTCACGAAGAAGAGACTTAGGGGAGAAGGGAGACGAGGCAGAGCAGATAGCTAGGGTAAGGGTGGACCAGAGTTTCGGAAAGCGATAGGAGAAGGCAACTTGACCAGCAGTAGAGTCTCTGGATGGAATAGAAAGGGAGTGGGGAAATCTATAGTTTAATGTTTAGTTTGTAAACACCTGCCTTTTTTTGCTTCCTATAATACATTTAAATTGTATGTACCGTATATACTCAAGTATAAGCTGAGATTTTGAAACTAGAATCAGACCACATAATTAGGGGTCTCGGCTTATACGCAGGTCACTCTGCGCACGACAATAATTTAATGTACCCACTGTTCCCAATCAAGTCCCCCGTTGCCAGTAGTGGCACACCTTTGGCATACCGTATACCCCACATCAGAACATCCTGCTTACTGGTGCTTACCGATGCCAAAATGAGTACTGGGAAAAGAAAAAGGAGCGCTTACAATGCAGCCCTTAACCTGCGTGTACCAGTAACTGAATTTGCAGAAACATCAAACAGCTCCGCTGCTGCCACGTACCGTAGGTGAGGAACTGGACTAATGAGAATGCTGGTTACTACAATAGGCTCTAGGAGCCGGTACCAGTAAATAAAATGATGACATTCTCTGTGCGTCTTTACTTTTTGCTGAAGTAACTCTCTGCATACTTTACTTTATTGGGCTACTATGATTTCTTGGGGTGCACTTTTAAATTGACTTTGGCAACCGGTACCAGCAATTATACTGTACTGTGTTGTACAGACTGACGAAATTCTCTGTGTGTCTTTACTTTTGGCTGAATTTATTCTTTTCACTGAGCAAAATGCCTGCTTTAATTTATTGGGCTGCTATGATTTCTTGTAATGCACTTTTACATGTTGTGCCGAATTGTTTATAAATGCGATCTCGGCTTATACACGGGTCAATGAGTTTTCCTATAAAATGAATGGCACTTTAGGGGGGTTGGCTTATAAGTGGATCAGCTTATCCACGAGTATATACGGTATATACATAGATACATAGACAGTGTCGGCAGATAAGGGCCTATGGCCCACCCAGTCTGCCCATTTAAGTTTGTAAGTTCAGTTTATGTTTTCCAGGAAGTCTGTTGCCCCTTACCCCTGACCTCCAGAATTCCTTTATGTCTATCCCATGCATTCTTAAATCCCGTGATTGTTTCAGCCCCCACCACTTCCTCTGGCAGGGTGTTCCACTTGTCCACCACCCGTTCTGTGAAGAAATTCTTCCTCACGTTTCCTCTGAATCGTCCTCCCTCCAACTTCATCCCATGCCCTCTAGTCCTGGAACATCTTTTTCGCTTAAAAATAGTGCATTCCTGCACCCTGTTCCTCCCTGTAAGATACTTGTATGTCTCCATCATATCCCCTCTCTCCCTCCTCTCCTCCAGGGAGTACATGTTCAGTGCCTTCAACCTGTCCTCATAGGACTTGTGATGCAATCCATGCACCATCTTTGTTGCCCTCCTCTGAACCTTCTCTACCCTGTCTATGTCCTTACGTAGGTAAGGTCTCCAGAACTGCACAGTGTACTCCAGGTGCGGCCTCACTAGTGTCTTGTATAGTGGAATTATGACCTCCCTTTTTCTGCTGGTGATGCCCCTAATGCCTATTATCATTTTCTATTCTCTACAGAGAATATCTTGTTTTGCTAATAGAATGGATTCAATCAATCAGTTAATCAATGCATCCATAAGGAGCACAAAATATATGCTTTCAAGTATGAGGAATGTCAAAGTAACTAGAACTGCTGAAATGATTCCCTATACAGACAGCAGGCAGATGTTCTACACAACAATATGCAGGCGAGTCTGGTGTGCAACCGCCGCTTCCCCAACCCCTCAAACCCAAATGTTATTCCTACAAGATATTATTTGAATGTCCTACAGAATAACCCACATATAACCCACAAAGTAGAGTCAGTGCCACTGCCTGATGGGCCCACTAGCTACTTAGTCGAAGGTTCATTAGACTCCACACTCAGTAAGGGATATTATCGATGCAAGTATCTACAGGTACAATATACCTCAGTGACTACAAGAACCAGGCCCTGCCATCCCTAAGGGAATGATAACTGCTGTGTAAAACATATTATACAATGGCAAGAAAGAATCCTGGTCTCTGATTGGTCAGTTTGGGGCTGGACCTGTGGCGTTATCCCAGCACTGTGAATCAATACAGATGATGACCAGCAGCATGATGATTTCTTTTTTGCATCTTCTCTTGAGAAACAAAAATATTTTTCCACACTAACAAAAACCTTCTTTAAAATTAATTTTTTGTCTTATATATAACAAGCCATTGTATAATAGGAATAATGCATTCCAGGGTGTGTGTCATTTGGGATAACGCCACGCCTGGGGCATTGGATGCACTCGGCCTGCGGCCTCGTGCCCAACCCCCCCAAGACGTGGCGTTATCCCAGCACGACACACACCCTGTCGTGCATTATTCCTTTAATATACAATATTTGTTACATATGTGTTATGTCTACGTACTTGTCCAGCATTCCTCAGTAATACAACCAATACTATAGAGGAGGTGTTCCTCACTCACAGACCCGCTATGGTAAGTCACAAGTACTAATTCAACTAGAAAGGCTCAAGTAACACCCATGCCTATCCGTATGACTGTGGGGTGTACAACCAATAAAATGCAAGTGCACTCTAAAGTACTTAATGGGTCTGCTCTAATGAATGGTCTGAAACCTCCACTTCTTACACAGAGGTATAATATACTGTATGGGATACAGTATGTTGCTAATTGAGAAGAACTATACATTGAATGGAATGCAGTTTTGGTTTTATGTCTTGTACGTACTAATACATAAAACTCCAGTAAAATCTAAGTGACAAAAAAAAGCTATCCCTTTTGAGCTACAGGTAACAAACAACCAGCTACTACCAGCAGTCATATCTGACACACAGTCCCCCATTCATGATAACCAAAGATGCAGACATTCCATCTGTTGCTACCTGACCAGGACCATGTGAAAAGCTAAAACTTACACAATGCAACTAATAATAATAACCTGTGTTGGCATTGCAGCAGAAAGCTTATAGTCAATATATAACAATGCTTTTCAAAAGCATTTTTTTTTAATTACATAGAAACACAGAATCTGTTGGCAGATAAGGACCATACGACCCACCTAGTCTGCCCATTTCCCTACTCACTGATGCAGCCCCAGATCCTATATGATCTAAAGCTCTCCTGCTCTGCACATCTTCAGGGTACCCTTATGTCTATCCCATTAACACTTGAACCCCGTATTGTTTTTGCAGCCACCACTTCTGCTGGAAGGCTGTTGCATGGCTCCACCACCCTCTCTGTAAAAAAGTACTTCCTAACATTATCCCTGAGCCTTCCACCCTTCAGCCTCATATCATGTCCCCTTGTTCTTGTGCAGAGTTTTCTCTGAAATATGCTTTGCGCCTGTACCGTTTATTCCCCTAAGGTACTTGAAAGTCTCTATCGTATCTCCCCTCTCCCTTCTTTCCTCCAGTGAATAGATATTAAGGTCCCTAAGTCTTTCCTCATAGGGCTTCTGGTGCAGTCCATGTACCATCTTTAGAAAATGTTTTTTTTATTTGCTGGGTTCTGATTGGCTAGTACCCCTGCCAGGGGGGTACATTAACTTTCAATAGATGCCCAGCAACTAAAAAGTGCCAGTCACCTGACTCCATCACCACCTAAGCTATCCTTGTGCTCACCCTACTTGTTCATTGGGCAAAACCACCCTATTCATCTTGACATCTGCGCCATTTTCTCCTCTCGCTAAGCGAGTGACACTGGTACCTCCATGGTTCCCTACTTCTGTGCGGGCACACCCCAACGAGAGACGTGTCCTGTTCCCAGCAGGATTCCCCAAATACACTAGTCTCTGTTTCTACCTGACAGATTCTGGATCCCTGCTTTGCCGTCTCTGACTCTCCGTATACAGTGTGACTGCAACCCCGACCCCAAACATTACACAGCATGCCACCTTTGCCGATGACAACTCCCACAGTGGCAACTCCCAACTGACAACCACAACGAGCAGTACTCTTTTGCCCCTCTTAAAATTTATTTTTAAAGCAACCTCTAGCGCTAACATGCTGCGTGCTCAGTGGCAGTGTAGACCCTGACTCGAGACATCTATGGAGAAAATTTTTCTTTTTTCTTTCTGTCCACAATCAGAAGAATGTAAAATGCCATTCAGTACAGTCCCAAGCTGACAACTCGCCCTTTCAGCCTTATCTCAGCGTGTCGCCTAAGAATACCTGACATACTTCCTGGAAGCACTACTACACCATTCACAAATCCCTCCTGCCTACCACCAGCCACCAAATAAACATAAACTGAAGCTGCTGTAAGTAATACAACAGCTTCTGTGTGTCCTGGTTCAGGAGACTTTACAAGAAACAACTTTGTCTGTTCTTCTGAAGGTCGCGGTGGTGGTTGGAGAAGAGCCATTCAGTGCAGACCCGACCCAACAACTCGCCCTTTCAGCCTTGTCTCAGAGTGTCCCTCAAGCGTATCTGCCACACTTCCTGGTAGCGCTACTCCAACTCCACCACTCGTAAATTCCTTTTGCCGACCACTCTTTTTCCCCTCTTAAAAAAACTGCATGATTACTCTTTTTTCTACCTCTTAAAAAATAGTTTCCTTTTTTTTTTTTTCAAAGCAGTCTTTAGCGCTTACATGTCATGAGCTCAGTGGTAGTGTAGAAGTCAACTCGGGACACATCTACAAAGGCAATCCTTCATTTTTTCTCCTTATGTCCACAATAAAAAAAAAAAAACACATAAAATGCCATTCAGTACTGTCCCGACCTGACAACTCACCCTTTCAGCCTTGTCTCAGTATGTCTCCCAAGCTTATCTGCCAAGTGCCACACTTCCTGTTAGCACTACTCCGCCATTCGCAAATCCCTTCTGCCGACCACCAACCACCAAATAAACATAAAATGAAGCCGCAGTAAGTAATGAAGCCGCAGTAAGTAATACAGCAGCTTCTGAGTGTTCTGGTGAAGCAGAAATAAAATACAATGGGGAACAAAAATGTGCCATGAGGATGGGGGGGGGGCACTAAACAAACTCTGCTGTGGGAGCACCAATAGCATTCAACCTGCTTTTTTTTTTTTTTTAAACTACACTGTCTCCATTAGGACAAAACTCCTCTATTTCAGTATAGGCGGAGGGACTATTTAATTACAAAACTTAATACAAATTAATATTTTTGTTATCAAATGTTTCTCAATTCCTTTTTTTTTTTACTGTGCCCATTTTCTAAGTGCAATAATACCCTCCAGGGTGGTATTACTGAAATACTGACCTTCCAGGCTATAAGGCCCCTCCGTGTGGCGTTGGGCCTCATTACGCCCCTGGATGGTCCGGTATTTCCCAATAATGCCCACCCTGTCGGATATTATTGCTTACTCGTTGCCCTTCTCTGGGCTGCCTCTATTTTGTCAATGTCCTTCCAGAGATGTGGTTTTCAGAAGTGGACACATACTCCAGCTGAGGCCTCACCAGTGATCTGTACAGTGGCATCACCACCTCTTTCTTCCTGCTTGTTATGCACATCCCTATGCACCCCAACATTCTGTTTGCTCTCCCCACCCCCTTTTCACACTGTTTGGTCACCTTCAGGTAGTCAGATATAACCCCCAGGTCTCTCTCTCTCCTGACTTGTGGTGGCCAGAATTTCCCCACCCATCCTGTACTCCTCCCTTGGATTCCTGTAACCCAGGTGCATGATCTTGCACTTTTTAGCATTGAAACTCTAAGTACAGTTATGTAGGAACTTACTGTAACAGTAGATCTTCGAGAGATTCCTTCAGTAGGTCATCACATATAGGACTGGCGCCACCTGGCATTGGGCCACATGGCAGACTTTTCTAGCAATACCTGACGGGGGACTGCCCACCCGACATCACGTGACTGACATCAGCATGACTGTATATAGTGGGCGGTCCCCACACCCGCCCTCCAGTTCTCCCATCGGAGCCAGGAAGAGGCCTGACAGCAGGAGCGAACAGGATTTGGAGTCCCTGTAAAACACAAAATATGGGGAAGGAGGGAAGGAAAAATATGACATACTGAAGGAACCTCTCTCAAAGATACAGAAGTTACGTAAGAACTTACCATAACAGCAGATCTTCGAGAGAGGTTCCTGCAGTAGGTCTTCACATATAGGACTGCGCCCCCTGGTGTCAGGCCCGCACGGCAAACTTGTAGATAGCAATCACCAGCGGGGACCGTCCCTGACATCGGGGAGTCATGACATCAGCCCGACTATAAAAGGGGCGGTCCCACGCCCGCTCTCCAGTTCTTTTCCAACGGAGCCCTAAAGATACGTAAGGAGAAAACCAGAGTGAACTCCAAAGACCCTGCTTCCACTCTAGTCCAGCTGGACTAGATAGGATGGAAAGTAAAGCGTCCAAAAACCGGAGGAAGGAGAGAGGGAAACTAGACATACTGCAGGAACCTCTCTCGAAGATCAACTGTTACGGTAAGTTCTTACGTAACTGTTATATCTTACTTCGAGAGGGTTCCTGCAGTAGGTCTTCCCATATAGGACTGAATACCAAGCAGTCCCAAAGAAAAATAAGGCATAGGTGCATCCGGGAGGAGGAGAAGTTGCCAAGAGTGATCATGACAGAAGGCCTTGCAGGACCGCAAGTCCAAAGTCAGTTCTGCGCCGTGAGGCAATGTCCAGACTGTAATGCTTAGTGAAGGTGTGAACAGACGACCAGGTGGCCGCAGCACAGATCTCTGCCGTGGACACATTCCTGAAAAACGCAGTAGAGGTTGCCATGCTACGAGTGGAGTGGCTTTGACTGCCCCGAAGGACTTCCCATATTTCGGTACCTAAAATGGATGGTATTAGCCGCTGCGCCATCGGAGATGGCCTGCTGAAATAGCCTTGCCCTGGCACTGGGGCAAAGGTTATGAACAGTTGGTTAGATTTCCTAACCTCTTTAGGCCTGTTCGTGTAGTACTTCAGGATCCGGTGCACATCAGGCGTGTGCAGCAGATGTTCCCCCCTGTTGGAATACGGTGGGTAGTATACCGGTAATTCCACGCTCTAGTTCAAAGTGGTTTCTGCAACAACTCTGGGTAAAAAAGAAGGGTTAGTCCGAAGGACTAATCGGTCCTTATGAAAAATCAAATAAGGTTCTTTACATACGAAGGCCTGCAATTCAGAAACCCTTCTGGTCGAAGTGACAGCGACTAAAAACAAGGTCTTCCGGGAGAGGAAGCACAAGTCACAAGAAGAAGCTGGTTCAAACAGTGGTAAGGTCAGCTTCTCAAGAATGAAATTCAGGTCCCAGGGAGGACAAGGATTCCAGATCAGAGGATTCAAATGAAGGATGCCTTTCAAAAAGGTTTTGGCAACCTCCAGTTGAGCCAAGGTTTTGCCCTCCACCGGAAGGTGGTAGGCTGACACCGCAGAGAGGTGGACCCAAGGCCCGCCTCAGACAAATGTGCGAGGTACTCTAGAACCTTGGATGCCGAGCACGAAAATGGGTCCCAGCTCCTTGCTTGGGCCCATATCGTGAATCTCTTCCACTTCATAGCGTAAGTGGATCTAGTGGAGAGTTTTGCCTCCACTAGAATATGCGCAACCTGCGAAGAGACCCCATAACGAGAAATCGCTATGCCACAGGTGCCACGCATGAAGGTGGAGAGAGTGAAGGCTTGGATGCACCAGGGTGCCCTGCTCTTGAGTCAGAAGGTCATGAGAAATGGGCAGAGGAACCGGAGATTCCAGTGCCAATTATTGCAGAAGAGGGAACCAAATTTGGAGTGGCCAAAGAGGAGCAATCAGGATTGCGTGGGCCCCCTCTTGTTGAAGTTTCACCAGGACCTTCTGAATTAAAGGAAAGACGTACAGAAACCTCCCTGTCCACGAAAGAGACAGTGCGTCTCGCCAAAAAGCACAATGCCCGGGAACGAGCAAGCAGAAGACAGGTAGTTTTGCGTTGAATGGGGAGGCGAACAGATCCATCTCTGGACGACCCCATAGAAGAAAGAGATCTTCGACTACCTCTGACTTTAGTTCCCACCCGTGGGCCTGGGCCACTGATCAACTGAGACTATCCGCCAGGATGTTGGAGACACCTGGAACATGAACTGCTGTCAGACAAAGGCTGTGCTGAATCGCCCAGTACCACACCCTCATGGCTTCTCAGCAAAGAGGGTACGATCCGGTTCCCCCCTGCTTGTTTATGTAACAGACAGTGGACATGTTGTTCGTCTGTACCAAGACAGATCCCAGAACCAGCAGCGACTGGAATGCCTGGAGTGCGTAAAGAACCACCTTGGTCTCCAGAACATTGATGTGGAGCATCAGCTCCTGATCAGACCAAGACCCCTGTGTCTTGTGAGACCCCAGATGAGCACCCCAGCCCAGATCTGAGGCGTCCGTAGTGAGAATTTGAGTTGGAACTGTTGGAAGGAAAGGGACCCCCTTCAACAAATTCGAGAGATCCTGCCACCAGCGTAGAACTCTCTGGAAGCTGTTGGAGATCATGACTTTTTGGTTTATGTCGTCCGTCCTCTGGTCCCATTGGACTCTAAAACACCATTAGGTGACCCTCATATGAAGTCTGGCCATTGGAACTGTCGAAATGGCATCCGCCATCAGACCCAATAAATGAAGCACCGAGTGTGCAGGGATCCATCGGGCCTGTGCCACCAGTGTGGCTTGAGAAGCAAGGGTCTCGGCCCGATCTGATGGTAGGAAAGCCTTGCCCTGAACTGTGTCTAGTACAGCCCCAATGAACTAGAGTCTCTGTGAGGGTACTAGCTGGGATTTGGGAAAATTGACCGTTATGCCCAGTAAAGCAAACAAGCTCAGAGAGTGAAAGAGACAGCCTCTTTCAGGCTGGTAGGAGAGGGTGCTGAGAGGAGCCAGTCATCCAGGTACAGGAAGACATAAATGCCCTGGCGGCGCAGAATGGCCGCCACCACCGCTAGGCATTTAGTGAACACTCAGGGGGCCGAAGAAAGACCAAACAGGAGTGCTCAGAACTGGAAATGTTCTCCAGGAAAACAAAGTGGAGAAAGCGTGGTGGGCCGGGAGGATAGGGATATGCAGGTAAGCATCCTGCATGTCCAGGGAGCACAGCCAAAAGTTTTGATGGAGCAGGGAAAGGAGCCCCTGAAGGGTCAATAAATGAAATTTCTTGTACTCGACGAAGATGTTTAGTGTGCTGAGGTCCAGGATCGGTCTCCGGTCACCCGTTTTCTTTGGAACCAGGAAGAAGTGGGAGTAGAATCCCCTTCCTATTTGGTTTAATGGGACAGGCTCTATGGCTCTCTTTAGGAGCAGTGCCTGAATCTCTTAGGAGGCTATGGGGACCTGATCCCAGGGATAGAAGGACCGTTCTGGTGGTTGAGGGGTTGGACTTTCACTGAATTCTATCAAGTGACCTTGCTGGATGAGCTGAAGCACCCAATTTTCTGCGGTGACAGACCTCCAGTCTTCCAGGTGGAGGCCGAACCTCCCTCCAGCTGGTTCCTCCTGATGTACTGGAGGTAGCGGAAGGAGGGGAAAGCAGTCAGGACACTGAGGGAAGGGGAGTTTCTGCCTCAGAGGCCGGTTTTTGAAATTTGGTTTGTGGGGTTTAAGCTCCCGATCCAGGTACAAGTTTCTTTGCCTGACGCTTAGCCTGGGATTTGTTCCACCTTCTTTGGCGGCAAAAGGGTTGCTTTTTCTGTCCCGTCTTGTATAAGGAACAGACATCCCGCAAGGAGCGTCTGCTCTCCTGCAGCCCAGTAATAATGTCTTTAGCATTGCCGCCAAAATGGATGGAACCCCTGAAAGGGTCATCCAACAGAGAGGACTGCACGTCCTGCACCAGTCCCGCTATACGGAGCCAGGAGAGGCGTCGGAGGCAGATCCCCGTGGCAGCTGCTCTTGCCACTGAATCCACCAAGTAGTAAGTAGCTCGAAGGGCATGGCGACACAAGGATTTCCCCATCCATACTTTATCCAAGAGCTTCTTCCTCAAGGTTTAATCTTGAACATCCTGGAGGTCCCTTTCTAGATCCAAAAGAGAAGCTTTCTGAAAGGCGACCATGTGCGAGACGTAATTAAGGGAACATATTGCACAAGAAGAAGAAGAAGAAATTTTGCGCCCAAACTGGTCGAGTTGACGCAAGTCCTTGTCTGGAAGCAAAGAACTTAGTTGTTTGGGCTGGGCTGAACGGTCGTGATCTGCCGTGAAGACCACAGAATCAGCCTTGGGATGGGAGTTCAGGTGAAAAATCCCTTCCAGGGATAATAGGTGTGGTCAGCTTTGCAGGAGACCACGGGAATGGAGGACAGTTGTTGCCAGACTGTGGTAACAAGGTCCTCATGAGGTCCCATCCATGGTGAAATAGGAATAGGGTCTGAAGTGGCCAGATTCAGGTGCTCCGCAAGACGTTTTCTTTGGGGGGGATCAACCTCTTTGGTCAGCCAACCATCAGCCGCCTGAATAGAACGTAGCAGGTCTCCGAAAGAAGGATCCTCTGGAGGGGCTTTGGGGAGTCTTTCGGAGGAACCTCCACAGGAGATCTGGGGTCCGACACGTTCGAGTCGGAACTAGTGTCAGAGGAATCAGAGCCAGAAGGAACGGAAGGGTCTGGTTCAATAAGGCCTACCGCAATAGAGGTAGAGGCTCTGGCAGCAGGAGGCAGTGGAGAGGTCACCCTAACAGAGGGTGTCTCCCTCACTGGCTGTCTTAGCTCCGACACAAGCTGTGCTCTAGCCTCTTTCCACCACCGAGGGATGGACTCAGGTTCCGGCACCGGAGGAGGAGGAGATGGCTGATAACTCGGATAACCTGGGTACTGAGGATAGTGCCAGGACAGATAATACGAGTACCCTGGATAACCCAGCATGGGATGTCCTGGAGTAGGATAATCCGTCATCGGAAATGATGATGTCGGAAAGCCTGGTGTCTGAAAATCCGGCGTTGGGAAACCCGGCAACAGAGGCACCTGGCCCGGCGTTGGATATTGAGTAACTGACAGAGGGGCACCCACAGGCGGGAAAGAGGGTTCCTGGGCAATGAACCCAGATGAAGGACCTGCAGAGGGAGGTGCCATGGAGCCCGAAGGGGGCATCGGGCTTGGAGTGCGCCCGAAGTATTGGGGGGCAGAGGCTCCATACCCGGGTCCTCTGTCAGTAGTGGAATGAACTCCGGCGACGGAGGAAGACCTGATTGGGGGGAGGCATGAGGGGCCCCCGAGGGCAAGTCTGAATGCGACTTTGCTAAAGCAAACAGCAAAGGGTCAGGTGGCGAGTCTCTAGGGTGGAGAACACTGGGAATTGACGGGTCGACTGGTCCCTCACTCTGTCCAACATCGGGGGCCAAACTGGAGCCCGACGGGAGAGTGGACGGATCTATGCAGGCGTCGGAGGAGCCGGCATCTGAAGGAACAGATCTGACTGGGCTAGAGATGGCTGGAAGGCCGCCGCAAGTTTGAACAGCGGAGGCCGTGTGCCCTTCGCCAGAGGCGAGAGGTGACTTACCGGCAAGATCAGTCGACAGAATTACCACCTCCAAAGAGGCAACCCCCGGCTGTCCACTCACCTCGGCAGGAGGAGGAGAAGGGGCCCGGCCCAAAGAAGCAGATGGGGCACCCAAAAAAGTACTCATGGTTGCTGGCCTCTCAGATGATGACGGACTCCTTTCCCAGCGCTTGTCCTTACTTTTCTTTTTCTTCTGGGCTGGCGACGACGACCTTTCCCTGAGTTTTTGTAGCTCCCTTTCCACAGACGCCAAGTGGGTCAAAAGATGGGCCTCGAGGGTCCTCTTGCGCCTGGTTCTAGTCACCTGGTTGAAGGCCTGGCAGAAGGAACACTCCTGGATGTCGTGCTTCGAACCGAGGCAGAGGAGGGATTTGAGCGCCGCACTTTGAGCACTTTTTCTTCTGTCTAGAAGACATCAAACTGAAGAAAAATCTTGAGAATTTTACAAGAGGCGAAGAAATACTTTGAGAAATATAACACGGACGTTAGATTGCTGTTCTGACACAAGCCAAACATGACTGAGGCGATGTCGGGAAAGAACTGGTGAGTCGGCATGTCCGGGACCACCCCTTTTATAGTCGGGCTGACGTCACGATGCCCCGACGTCGGGGGCGGTCCCTGCTGGTGATTGCTATCTACAAGTTTGCCGTGAGGACCTGAAGCCAGGGGTCACAGTCTTAAATGTGAAGACCTACTGCAGGAACCCTCTCAAAGTAAGATCTACTGTTATGGTAAGTTCCTATGTAACTGTACTATCTTACTTCGAGAGGGTTTCTTCAGTAGGTCATCACATATAGGACAGAGTCCCAAGCAGTCCCTCCAAGGAGAGACAGAGAGAAACCAGAGAGGAGGAAAACTAACTCCAACGGAAAAAATGAGATCCAGAATGGACGCAGTCTAGGACAGAAGGCCCTGCAGGATGGCTAGGCCAAAGCCAGCCCTCTGCCTAGAAGCAATGTCCAGACTGTAATGTTTGGTAAAGGTATGGACAGAACTCCAAGTAGCGGCAGCACAAATGTCGGCCGCAGAAACGTTCCGTAAAAAGGCCTCGGAGGCAGCCATGCCCATAGTAGAATGACCTCTGATAGAACCCGGCTGAGGTTTCTCGTACTCCTGGTAACAGAATCTAATACAGCTGCCTAACCACTTAGACAGGCCCTGCTTAGACACCGGTTTGCCCCTGGACCTCAGGGCAAAGGAAACAAACAACTGGTCGCAAGAGTGGAATTCCTTGGTCCGAAGGGTGTAACACCAGAGAATCCGATGGACATCCATTGTATGAAGGAGTTCCTCACCTCTGTTAGAGGGGGGTGGATAATACATCGGAAGCTCTACTGATTGATTCAGCATGGCTTCTGACACCACCTTGGGAAGAAACTTCGGTTGGGTTCTGAGGACCGCCTGGTCTCTATGGAAAATCAGATAGGGCTCCTTGCAGACTAGGGGGCGGCTCAGAGGTAATTTAAGGAAGTATTTTTTCACAGAGAGGGTTGTGGACGTATGGAACGGCCTTCCAGAGGAGGTTGTGGAGTCAAAAACAGTGGTGGAATTCAAGCATGCATGGGACAGTCATAAGGCAATTCTAGGGGTTGGGGGTAGGAAGAAGTAGGCTGCTGGTTAATTCGGACCTGCAGCTTATCCATCAGGTAGGGAAATGGGCAGACTGGGTGGGCCAAGCGGTCCTTATCTGCCGTCAAATTCTATGTTTCTATGTTTCTAGCGTGAAGCTCCGAAATCCTTCAGGCTGATGTAATAGCCACAAGAAAAAGCACCTTCCAAGACAGAAAGCGCAAATCACAGCCGGCTTGAAAGGAGGAAGTGTGAGCTTTTCCAGGATGAAGTTCAAGTCCCAAGGCGGAGCTGGGCTGCAGATGGGGGGTTTCAGGTGGAGAATCCCTTTCAGAAAGGTTTTTGAGACCTCCAACTGAGCCACAGGTTTACCATCCACTAGCTTGTGGTACGCTGAGATAGCTGAGATATGGACCTTCAAAGAAGAATAGCACAGACCAGAGTCTGATAAGTGAAGGAGGTATTCCATGACCTGTGGGGCCGAGCAAGAGAAGGTGTTCCAACCCTTAGCGGTCGCCCAAATGGAGAACCGCTTCCACTTCATAGCATAAGTGGAACGGGTAGAGGACTTTCTAGCCTCAATGAGGACTTCAGCAACCCTAGAGGAAACCCTGAAGCGAGAGATCGCTATGTCTGCAGGAGCCACGCATGGAGATACAGAGTCCTGAGCCCTGGGTGCAACAGTCAACCTTGATCCTGAGTCAGGAGGTTGTGAGTCACTGGAAGTGGAACCAGCGGCTCCCTAGAAAGCTGCTGCAGCAGCGGGAACCAGATTTGTCTCGTCCAGAGAGGAGCGATGAGAATCATCCTTGCCTTCTCTGCTTGAAGCTTGAGAAGGACCCTTTGCAGACTGGGAAACGGAGGGAATGCGTACACAAATTTCCCTGTTCAAGATAGAGACAATGCATCGTTCCAGAAAGCACCATGCCCTGGAACGAGCGAGCAAAACCTGGGAAGCTTTGCGTTGGATTCGTAAGCGAAGAGATCGATTTCCAGATGTCCCCAACGTTGGAAGATGGTGTCCGCCACTTCCTGAAGCAGTTCCCACTCATGAGCTAAGGTCCGAGATCTGCTCAGACTGTCCACCAGGACGTTTAAAACACCCAAACGTGCACGGCCATGAGGACCATATGGTGCTGGACTGCCCAGTTCCACATCCGTGTCGCCTCCCTGCACAGGGGGTACGACTGAGTTCCTCCTTGTTTGTTGATATATCAAACTACTGACATGTTGTCCGTTTGGATTAGCAGTGATCCCTTTGGAAGCAGGGCCTGAAATGCCTATAAGGCATACAGGACTGCCCTCAACTCCAGAACATTGATGTGCAAATGAGCCTCCATGCCGGGCCACAGTCCCTGGGCTTGGTGCTCCCCGAGATGAGCTCCCCACCCCATATTTGAGGCATCCGTGGTGAGGGTAGATAGTGGTGCAGGGCTCCGAAAGGGAAGACCCACAGAAAGATTGCGAGACTCTCTCCACCACTGCAATTCCTTTTGAACCACAGAGGAGACCAGAACCGGATGGTCCAGGTCATCCAGGTGCTGATCCCACTGCACTCGCAATGACCACTGAGTGACCCTCATGTGAAGTCTTGCTAGGGGAACAGTTGTGATGGCAGCCACTATCAGGCCCAGAAGGCGTAGGACCTCCTGAGCTGGGATGGTTCTGCGAGAAGCCACTTTGGAAGCCTGGCAGATAAGGGTCTCCACCCTGTCTGGAGGCAGAAAGGCTCTGCACTGGACTGTATCCAGAACTGCACCAATGAATTAAAGCCTCTGGGCAGGGATAAGGGAAGACTTGAGAACACTGACTGTGATCCCCAGTCTGTTGAAAAGGTTCAGAGTAAAGGGGAGAGCCTCCAACAGAGAATCCCTGGACGAAGCTGAAATCAGCCAATCGTCCAGGTAAGGGAAAACTGAAGAATACCCCTGCGAAGCGTAGAACGCCGCTTACCACCACCAGGCACTTGCTAAAAACCCATGGTGCCGAGGACAGACCAAAAGGGAGCGCTTGGAACTGGAAGTGTTCCCCTTGGAAGCGAAAACGCAGGAGTCGGCGGTGGCTGGGGAAAAGGGGGATGTGCAGGTAGGCATCCTGCATATCCAGGATGCAGAGCCAGTGGTTCTCCAAGAGGAGAGGGAGAAGGCTCTGGAGTGTCAGCACTCAAAATTTTTGGTACTCGACAAACTGGTTTAGTTGACTTAGGTCGAGTATGGGTCTGAAGTCCCCTGTCTTTTTTGGAACCAGAAAAAAGTGAGAATAAAATCCCTTTCCCTGGGGCAGTCGCCTCTCCTGGCTGCTCCAGTGTGAGTAGTGGTTCCCTATCACCATCTCTATTCACTGTTTAGTGCCCATTGTGGAGCCCGTGATTGACTTGAATGGCCCCCCCGGCTCTCAAATGCTCCCAAACCTGGCTCTGCCACTGCTGAACGTCTCTGATTTTTGGTGGCAGGAGGGGTGGCTGTACCCGTGGCCTTACACTTCCCTTGGCAACGCGCCTGAGTGTTCTTCCTCTGCCTCCAGGTCCTTTTCCAAAAGGGCTGTTGCTGCTGTTGTTGGGAGCCCGATCAGTACACAGACCTCACAGACCAAAGGGCAAGGCCCTTGTCCTGTAGGTCTGTGATAATATCCTTGGTGTCCCCACCAAAAAGCACCGAGCCCCTGAAAGGAGCATCCAGAATCGCTGACTGGACTTCACTGGAGAGTTCAGAAAGGCAAAGCCAGGAATGCCATCTAAAGGCCACGGCCATTGCGGAGGTGCGAGCCACCGAGTCAACAGAATCATAGGTGGTGCGCAAGGCATGCCTACAGAAAACTTTGGAGAGACAAAGATCCTTGGCAAGTTCCTCCTTCAAAGGCAAGGGGTCCATGGACTGGACTTGCACTTCAAGCCTGGCCAAGGTAGTCTTCTGGTGGGACACCATGTGGGCCACGTAATTGAGGAACCGAAGGGCGCATGTGGCCGACGAATAAATCTTCTTCCCGAACTGGTCCATCTGCCTCGACTCTTTGTGTGTGTGCATATGAGCGACATAACCCATTGGCTCAACCAAAGATGTGTGGTGGTAAGTGCCCCAGAGGCTATAATAGATTCTGAGTTCTTATGGACTGGAGATTGGCGTTTTAAGGTTAAGCTACACCACCCCGAGAAGGGGGTTGCCCACATCTCAAATAGCTTCTTTTTGGGCAGAGACAGAGAAGTATGGTTCTACTCTGGCCAACCTAATGCATGCAATAGGTGTGGATTTCATACACACCTTTCAAATGTCTGTGACACCATAAGATGTGGCTTATGTGAGGAATGTGGGCACAGTAATTCCCAGTGTCGAAACCACGTGCAATGTAATTTATGTGAAGAATATGGGCATGTGTATCAGAACTGCCCATGGGCTGCCAGGAATAACGCACAGAGTATGAACCCTGATGATTTAATAAAAAAAAGCACAACAGGCAGAAGCTGTCAGTGGGCCAGATACTCCGACTGAGGAGGCAGAGAGGTCAGAGCCTGTCAAGCCCTCAACACCTGAGGCCCCTACTCAGGAGCCAGAAGTCAATCTGGTGCAGGAGTAAGAAACAGAGGTGGCAAAAAAGGAGCCCTTGGCTGGGATAATGACTGAGGCAGAAAGTATGGACGGAGATCATCAGGAAAAAGAAGCTCTGATGGATGGGGCTGAGAGTCCTGACAGGATGGTTGAGCAAGGCAGAGAGGACAAAATGCCACTCCCCCCGTGGTTCAGAAAAGTAACCCAGGGTTGGAAAGGCGAAAAGGTTTGCATAGCAAAAACAGAACATCACCAAACCGTCCTCTCTCGAATTCCTTTGATGCTCTAGGCTCCCAGAAGAAGGGAGAGCCTAGCATCAGGGACAGAGATTCTGATACTTCTTCTGTCCATTCTATGCAACAGAATGCTGAAAATAAAGGAGAGAAATGGGGTTGGGGGGAGAAAAAGAAGAAAAGAATCCTGAAAATACATGTAGTGAGACAGAAACATAGACTTTGATGGCAGATAAGGACTGCTTGGCCCACCTAGTCTGCCCATTTCCCTACCTACTGGATAAGCTGCAGATCCTAGTTAACCAACAGCCTATTTCTTCCTATCCTCCACAAGAATTGCCTTATGTCTGTACCATGCATTATTGAATTCTCCCACAGTTTTAGACCCCACAACCTCCTCAGGAAGGCGGTTCCATGCATCCACCACCATCTCTGTGAAAAAATACTTCCTCACATTGCCCCTGAGCCATTCCCCCTCTATCTTCAAATTGTGTCCCCTTGTTCTTGCACATCTCTTTTTCTGAAACATGTTACCCTCTTGGACTTTGTTGATTCCACTGAGGTACTTAAAAGTTTCAATCATGTCCCCCCTCTCCCTTCTTTCCTCAAGGGTATACATAATAAGCTCCTTTAGTCTCTCTTCGTCTGGCTTCTCTTGCAGATCCTGCACCATTTTAGTTGCCCTCCTCTGAACTGCCTTCATCCTATCTATGTCCTTGCGGAGATGGGGTCTCCAGAACTGGACGCAGTACTCCAGATGGGGTCTCACCAACTGTCTGTACAGAGGGATAACAACTTCCTGTTTTCTGCTGGTGATGCCTCTCCCTATACATCCCAGTATCCCCAGCCCTCCCTACTGCCTTCCTCACATTGCTTGCTAACCTTAAGGTCATCTGATATGATTACCCCCAGGTCCCTTTCCATTTTTGTTGTCGTATTACCCCCACTGTGTACTCTTCCCCTGGGTTTTTGTTTCCCAGGCGCATTATTTTGCACTTCTTTCCACTGAATCCAAGCTGCCATACTTCTGACCATTCCTCCAACCTTGCCAAGTCCCTTCTCATCCTTTCCACCCCCCTTGTGTCTCAACCCTGTTGCAGATCTTTGTGCCATCTGCAAAGAGGCATACTTTTCCTTCCAGTCCCTCTGCAGTGTCACTTATTAAGACATTAAAAAGGACCGGACCCAGTACTGAACCCTGCGGTACCCCACTAGTAACCCCCCTTTCTTCAGAGTGGACTCAGTTTACTATTACCTTCAGTGTCCTGTTATCCAGCCAGTGTTTTACCCAGGCTACCACCCTGGGACCCACTCCCAGGCTGGCTAATTTGTTTATTAATCTTTTGTGTGGGACTGTGTCAAATGCCTTGCTAAAGTCCAGGTAGACCATGTCCACAGCTCCTCCCTGGTCTACTACTTTGGTCACCCAGTCAAAGAAATCGATTAGATTCGTCTGACATGACCTTCCCGCTGTGAATCCATGCTGCCTTGGGTTCTATACCCCACTGGGCTCTAGGGGTACCCAACAATTCTTTCCTTCAGAAGTGATTCCATCATTTTCCCTAACACAGAGGTCAAACTGACAGGTCTGTAGTTTCCTGCCTCTGTCTTGCTTCCACTTTTGTAAAGGGGAATCACATCCGCCCTCCTCCAGTCCTCAGGTACCACACCATCCTCCCATGATTTGTTAAAAATGGTAGTCAGTGGTGTCACTAGTTCTCCCTTTAATTCTTTTAGAATTCTGGAGTGAATCCTGTCAGGCCCCACTGCTTTGTCCACCTTCAGTTTTAGGAGTTCTTTGAGAACCCTTTCTTCTGTGACAGGACTGGGATCGACCCCCCTATCCAGAGTGCTTCTGTTAAATGGATTAGGTACCTCCCCCTCCTCCTCTTTTGTGAATATAGGTAAGGGAGATAAGGGAGTGTTTGTCTTAAATTACGGTATTATTTTCCCTAGCATCTGCAAATATCTGCAGCATTTTGAATGGAAGGAAAAGAGATGCTGTATGGTTAGATTTAGCCTGTGAAGTTATTTTTCTGCAAGAGACATGGTTTAACTCAGTCCATTCAGTCTCTCAGGCTCAAAAGGGCTGGGTAAGGTCCATTGTACTGGTCCTTTGGGCCAGATAGCACGGATGGGGTGGGGATTTTGTTCTCTGGTACAGGATATAAATTCCAAAAATTGGTGGATATACAACCAGGAAAGGGCTTTACTGGTGGATGGCTTGTGGTATAATCAGCCAAGTAGATTTGTGGTAGTGTATGTATCCCAGGTAAAAGCAGAAAGGGTCCAGTTATACGAGCTTATACAACCCTACTTATTTACTGCTAGGAATGTTTATTCTGGGGGGAGGGGATTTTAATTGTACTTTAGAAATACAAGAGCTTAGAAATATAGGAAAGAAAGTTTACTCTTTTGCCTTACAAAAATGTGTAGAAACAGCAGAGTTGGTAGACTGTCTAAAGCTGCACCCCCAATAAAGTTTACATTCATGAAGGGAACACTTTTTTCAAAAATTGATTATGTCTTTGTTTCCAAAAGGATTGATATTGTGCAGTCATCTACTATTCCACTGTTTTTTTTTTTTTAGACCATCTGTCTATCAAGGTGGTTGTGAGTACAGAGACAGGGACTGAACAACCAAGAGGATGCTGGAATATGATTATACCCAGTTTGTCGACTACTGAGGTCAAACTGGGGTTGGTTTCTTTGTTTGTAGCCAGGGCCTCAGTAATGGGTCTACATGAAAACATATTTCAGTGATGAGTGGACACAAAAAAAGAAGTAGGGAAATGGATGCAGGATTTTGGGAAGTCCCGGACAAAGAAAAATATTTTGCAGTACTCGGGGGGGCTGATAGGGCAGTTATTGAGGCTACTGAAGGCCCCTTACATAGTTAGAGAGGATCCGTCTGATCAAATCGAAAATATAAAAACCAAAACGAGGAAGGTGCAATACGATTGATCGGCTTCTCTAGTTTTAGAATTAAGTCTTGGCATGCACAGAACTCTGTTCGCTGACCCATGCAAAGCTTGTAAAGAGAATAAGAACAGATCTAGGTTTACAAGTCTAAAGAAAAAAATGGAGAGGTAATAAATACTAGTGAGGGGATAAGGGAGATAGTGGAAGAACACTTAAGGGAGGTTATGCAAGGGGAAAGTACTCAAGACAGGGATGCAGAACATTTTCTGGGGGATTTGAATATTCCTAGGGTGCAGGGTCATAAAGTAATGGAATTACAGGGGGACATGACTGAACAAGAAATAACTGATGTCATTAAGGAATTAAAACAAGGGGTAGTCCCAGGGGTGGACAGAATCCTGAATGAATTTTACAAAGCCTTTGCAGGGGTTATGGCGGCCTTTTTGGTAAGAGTGTTTGATTTTTTGCATAAATCTAATTTCATCCCTCCAGACATTACGTTAGGTTTGGTCATTTTTCTTTCCAAAACGGGATAAAACAGACATAGGGAACTGAAGGCCGATAAGTGTGCTGAATGCCGATTTTAAAATTTTAACCCAAGTACTGCAGAAAAGGCTGAAAAAGGTAGCAACAGATCTGATTCACAATGTACAGCCCATTTACAGAGGAAAGGGTTCTGAAAGAACTCTTAAAACTGAAGGTGGACAAAGCAATGGGGCCTGATGGGATTCATCCCAGAATTCTAAAAGAACTAAGGGTGGAATTAGTGACACCACTGACTACCCTCTTTAACAAATCGTGGGAGGATGGGGTGGTACCCGAGGACTGGAGGAGGGCAGATGTGATTCCCCTTCACAAAAGTGGGAGCAAGGCAGAAGCAGAAAACTACAGACCTGTTAGTTTAACCTCAGTGGTAGGGAAAATGATGGAATCACTTCTGAAGGAAAGAACTGTCGAGTATCTAGAGGCCAGAGGGGCACAGGACCCAAGGCAGCATGGATTCACAGCGGAAGGTCATGCCAGACAAATCTGATAGATTTCTTTGACTGGGTGACCAAAGTAGTAGATCAGGAGGGCTATGGACATGGCCTACCTAGACTTTAGCAAGGCATTTGACACAGTCCCACACAAAAGATTAATATACAAGTTAGCTAGCCTGGGAGGGTCCCAAGATGACAGCCTGGGTAAAAATTGGCTGGAGAATAGGACACAGAGAGTAATAGTAAATGGAGTCCACTCTGAAGAAAGGGGGTTACTAGTGGGGTATCACAGGGTTCAGTATTAGGACTGGTCCTCTTCAATGTCTTTATAATGACATTGCAGAGGGACTGAAGGAAAAAGTATGTCTCTTTGCAGAACGACAAAGATCTGCAACAGAGTTGATGCACAAGGTGGGTGGAAAGGATGAAAAGGGACTTGGCAAGGTTAGAGGAATGGTCAAATGTATGGCAGCTTAGATTCAATGCTAAGAAATGAGGTAATGCACCTGGGAAACAAAACCCAGGGAAGAGTACACAATGGGGGTGAGATACTAACAACAACAAAATGGAAAGGGACCTGGGGTAGTCATATCAGATGACCTAAAGGTGGGCAAGCAATGTGAGAGGGCAGCAAGGAGGGCTGGGGGATACTAGGATGCATAGGGAGAGGCATCACCAGTAGAAAACAGGAAGTTATTATCCTCTGTACAGACAGCTGGTCAGACCTCATCTGGAGTACTGTGTGCAGTTCTGGAGACCCAGTCTTTGCAAAGACATAGACAGGATGGAAGCTGTCCAGAGGAGGGCAACTAAAATGGTGCAGGGTCTGCACCGAAGACATATGAAGAGAGACTTAAGGAGCTTAATATGTATAGCCTCGAGGAAAGGAGGGAGAGGGGGGACATGATAGAAACTTTCAAGTACCTCAAGGGAATCAACAAAGTCCAAGAGGGTAGCATCTTTCAAAAAAAGAGGTGTGCAAGAACAAGGGCACAATTTGAAGATGAGGGGGGGCGGCTCAGAGGTAATTTAAGGAAGTATTTTTCACAGAGAGGGTTGTGGATGCATGGAACTCCTTCCCGGAGGAGGTCGTGGAGTCAAAATCAGTGGTGGAATTCAAGCATGCATGGGACAGTCATAAGGCAATTCTAGGGGTTGGGGGTAGAAAGAAGTAGGCTGCTGGTTAACTAGGATCTGCAGCTTATCCAGTAGGCAGGGAAATGGGCAGACTGGGTGGGCCAAGCGGTCCTTATCTGCCGTCAAATTCTATGTTCTATGTTTCTATGTACAGACTTATGCCATCCCGAATAGGAATATACCGTACAAGAAAATCTTGCTATTATAAGGGATGTTACAGAATTTACTATGAGAAAAGGGAGGAAGGGGTGCTTAGATACATTAGGGAATGTAGGAAAGCAACAGGGCGATAGTAAAAATTGCTACAGAAGAAGGGAAATGCACCAAACATGACCCAGAGAAAGCTGAAATCCTCAACAAATACTTCTGCTTGGTGTTTACCAATGAGGACCCAGGGGATGGCCCAGCCCTGAAAAAACACAACATCCCAGGACCAGGGGTAGACACCAGTCCCTTTACAGAAGCTGAAGTATGGGAGGCACTAAATAAACTAAAAGCAGACAAAGCCATGGGACCAGACTAGATGCACCCCAGAATCCTTAAGGAACTGGGGTCAGAATTAGCAGCCCCTCTGGCACTTCTATTCACAAAATCCTTGAAGAGCGGAGTGGCACCCGAAGACTGGAAAAAAGCAATTATGGTTCCACTTCACAAATCAGGGAGTTGCGAAGAGGTTAGTAATTACAGACCAGTGAGCCTCATGTCTATAGTAGGGAAACTAATGGAGACACTACTCAAACAGAGTGTCATAGCATTCCTCAAAACTAGTGGCCAACAAGACCCTAAACAGCGCAGTTTCTCAGCAGGTAGGTCATGCCAAACGAATCTGCTCGAGTTTTTTGACTATGCTACAAAAATAGTGGACGACGGTGGGGCAGTAGATGTGGTCTACCTAGACTTTAGTAAGGCCTTCGACTTGGTTCCACACAGAATGCTGGTAAAGAAGCTTGACCACACAGGGGTTGGTCCAGAAGTAGTCAGATGGGTACAAAACTGGTTACAAAGCAGAACCCAGAGGGTATATGTAAATGGAACACAATCAATGGAAGCCCGGGTGACCAGCGGGGTGCCCCATGGCTCAGTGCTGGGGCCTCTGCTCTTCAACATTTTTATAGCAGACATCGCTGACGGACTGGAAGGGAAGGAGTGTCTGTTCACAGACGACACAAAGATATGTAACAGGGTGGACATCTCAGATGGAGTGACCAAGATGGAAGCTGACCTCAAGAAACTAGAAGAATGGCCTGGAGTGTGGCAGCTGAGATTTAACACCAAGAAGTGCAAGGTCATGCACATAGGAAGGAAAAATCCAAGAAAGGAGTATTACCTAGGAGATGAAAGACTGGCAGCCTCAAACCAGGAATGAGATCTGAGAATCATAATCTCAGACGACTTGAAGGTTAGTAAGCAGTGTGAGAAGGCAACATTAAAAGCCAACAAAATGCTGGGCTGCATTGGGAGGGGAATCACGAGCAGGAGGAGGGAGGTGGTACTACCACTGTATAGATCGCTAGTCAGGCCTCACCTGGAATACGGAGTCCAGTTCTGGAGGCCTCACCTCAGGAAGGACATTGATTGGGTGGAAACAGTACAGAGAAAGGCAACAAAAATGATTCAGGATGTACAGTACATGTACTAAGAGAAAAGACTTAGGGAATTAAATATGTACTCCCTGGAGCAGAGAAGAGAGAGAGAGGGGACATGACTGGAACATTTAAGTACATAAAAGGCATTAACAAGGTACAGGCACAGGAACTTTTTCACTTCAAGAAGGGCTCCAGACCGGCCCAGTGGTGCTGAGGGTTGAGGCGCTGGATGCCACACCTTGCTCCAGGCCAGAGACCCAGGTTCAGGAACGAGCCCGGACCACCGTGGGTTGGCAGGGGAGAGAGAGGATTGAGCATCCAATGGACTGTTCTCCTCTCTCAGAGGTGGGATCCAGGGCAGTCCGATGCAACAGTGGCCCCTGGTGGAGACCGGTGGCACTGCTATGCACTCAGGCGTGTTCAAGCGGGGACGACGTCGGGCAGCCAACTCCGGACGTGGGTGGGAGCACCTACGTCACGGGCTGATGGCATTGTATGCCTTACGTCGGGGGTACCAGAACAAGGAAAAACCTGGCGCCGAGGATCAGGCGATGGCACCAGTCCCCCATGCCCAACATCGGGTTCTCCTCGACTGGCCTCCGATTTCCTCAGGCCGCTCCCCGTCCAATGCCGGAGTCTGACTTGATGAGAGGCGCCCAAGAAGGTGGAGGGCAACCCGCCCCGGATAGGGTTAGCCGGGGGGTGCTGGCATCGGAGGGAAGGGAGAGAAGAGGCACAGTTCGGGGATCCTCAGGCGGGCAGGAAAAAGGATTGGATGCCTGAGAGAGGACCTTGGGGCCGTGACCGGAGGGAAAGAGAATTGGAAAAAAAAAAAAAAAAAGAAGGGCTCCAGGACCAGGTGACATGACCTCAGGCTGCAAGGTGGACGGTTCTCCACCAACACCAGGAAGTTTTTCTTCACAGAAAGAGTGGTGTACGCCTGGAACAGCCTGCCCCAAGAGGTTATGGGGGTCAACACTGTGGGGGGATTCAAGAATGCATGGGATAAACACAAGGGAGCCCTGACTACAAAGGGTAACTAGAGTATCAAAACAGATCTAAAACAAATGGGCAGACTAGATGGACCTAGCGGTCTCTTTCTGCTGTCAACTGCTATGTGTCTGTGTTTCTAATACCCCTTGAACAGAGTAAAGCTTTTGATCGAGTTAACCATAAGTACCTATTTCAAGTATTATATCACTATGGGATTCCGGGTGGTTTCATAAAATGGATTAACCTGTTATATGAGCAGCCTGTAATTATCCCAGATGTAGGGGGAGGAGGAGGGAACCCTATCACTATTAAGGCAGGGGTGAGGCAGGGGTGCCCCTGAGCCCACATTTATATGTGTTCTCGATTGACCTGTTTATTAGACATATCTGCCAAAGTGAGGGCATTCAGGGGATTAGTGGTTGCCAGAAGGGGGATGTAATCAAAGTCTCTGCATATGCTGATGACTTGTGTATATTTCTTTCAACGGTGGGAGAAATCCCTTTCCTCATGAGTGTAATGGAAAGGTTTTCACAAGCATCTGGAGCTGTAGTAAATGTGAACAAAAGTAGAAGTTTTTGGCTAGGCCAGCCAGAAGAGGGTGGGAATGAATTGCATGGGATCCAGACTACAGAGGAAGCAGTAAAAATTCTGAGTATTCAGTTTGGAAAAGGGGAGATAAGTAAGGAGAATTGGGAACACGCATTAGTAGAGGGGGAGAAGAAAGTAGCAAGGCGGAAGGGGTGAAAAATGTTGACGCTTAAAAGGGTGTTTATTGTTAAACAATTTCTCTTGCCTTGTTTCTTATACATAGGAGCTATTTTCCCTCTACCGGCCAATATGGAAGCTAGATTCATGGGTATATTTTTTTTCAGCCATTATGGGGAGCCGTTTGAACCCTGTTAAAAGAGAAGTCATGTATTTGGCTTGCAAAAAAGGAGGGCTGCGTATAATTAATCTTCCATACGTTGTTTTGGTATAAAAATATCAATATTTTGCTGCAACAGCAATTGTCCTTGGCAGGGAAGTGGGGATGGAATGTTTTGAGTACGTTTTTGGGAAACTGGGTGGAAGAAATGGCAAAAGGATTTAGAAATTACAACAATGGAAAATTACAAGATACCAGGCGTTACAAAATAATAGAAAGGGAATGTACTATAAGATTTTAGGGGAGATAGGGCAGAGGGATCCTGAATTTAAGGGATGTACTCCGACTGATAATAAATATGTATATAGAATGTTGGGCAATAAATGAGTCCCCCCCCCCAAAATGTGGGATGTACAATGGATGATGGCGCACAGGAGAATAGGAGTCAGGGCAAACATAAGCATAAGGCTGTACACAAGAGAAACTGTCTTTATTCAAATTGTGGGGCGTCAGTGGAGACTCAAGACTACTTTTTGTTCCAGTGTGTGTATGCAAGAGGGTTATGAGTTCTTCTGGCAGATAAATGGGGTTTCCCGTGGTTAGCAAACCTAAGTTATAAAAACTTGGTGTTAGGAATGTTTCCTGCGCTTCTAAACCAGTTCCACAGTAGTGTTTTATTTGCTTGTTTAAAATATGACTTGTGGCAGAGTCATTGCCAGCTGTTATTGCAACAACAAGAAATGTTGTATGAAGGGGTTAGTAACAACTGTGTGAGCAAGTAATGCAGGATGTTTACAGGAAAGAATGTAGAAACCACCCGAGAAATAAGGTGACAATGTGGTGGAGAGGATTTTTATTTCTTAAAAAATATGCATAGTTAAAGAATGGTATGGTGGTGGGAGGATGTAGAAAATGTTATGGTGAAAATACTAATGGGAAATTATGAAATGAAGGTTCCTGTCGGGGTGTGGGCACTTTGGTTGTGGGTGGAGGGTATTGGTGGTTTTATTTGTGTTGGTGCCTGTATATATGTCTTTTTTTCTCTGTATTATGTTGGTTGTGGTTACTGAATAAAAACTCCTCTACTCTTGCCTTGGGTTCTTTTACTTCCACCTGGACAGCACCACAGATGGGTAGATGGGACCTGGGTTATCTCATCCGAAGGACGCATACCCCAACAGTACAGCACCCCCCAAGTTTTGCAATAAGGTGAAAGCATTACGGTACAACCCCAATCCTGATGTGGGGCTAGAACCCATGATCCTCTGGCCAAGAGGTGGATGTGCTACCAACTGAGCCATTTATACCATACAGTATGCTCCAAGTCTCTTTATTTTCAGGAAGTCTTCCTGATTTTGCTCTGTTTTTGACATTCCCTGTGTGTCTTATGCCGCCATTTAAAGAGCAGCTGACACCTTTGAGAAAACTTTGGGCAACGTAATATTTAGAACCAAATCAGCTTGTATGTTATATAGCGACTATAGATTTTTCCTCTCCATTATTTATTACTAGTGAAGTCCCAACAAAACAAACTCTTTATCCTTTGGAGTTCATCTGCCTGTACAGCTTATTCCCTACTTGAAATTCTAATGCTGTTTTGTGAAATCACAGTTGGTTGCCATGGGAATAACTGTGATGTCACAAGCAGAGTATTATGACAGCAGGTTGTGAAGAAGCAATAGGAGCTGATGAACACTTACGGAACAATTATCCCCGTTTTCACATGTGATCTCAGTAATAAACAATGTGGATAGGAAATTCAAGCTAATGAAACATATAAGCGGCACTGTGTCCGACTATTATGTTTTTCGAAGTTCTTCTCAAGGCGTCAGTGGCTCTTTAATTTCCCCCAAAATCACTCAAGAACAAACTGATCCTCTTGTCTTTTAAATGGAACATAAAGCCTGTTTACATTTTTTAATATAATTACTAATTTGGGCATGAGTGAAGTCTGTTTAAAGGAATACTGTCTTTTTTCCTGAACCCCCCCAAAGCCTTACCCTTCCCCCCAATTAGGGCTTTCGCAACTAAAAGGCAATTTTTTTAAACAGTGCAACTTACTTTATTTTAATTTTGTAAAGACTACAATCCAAGAGAATGGGGCATGCTGTGTGACACCATCTCCGGTTACAGTGTGGCCAGAAGAAAAGAGAGATTGTGTCGGACATCTTCAGTGGGAAGACTTTGGGTGAGTTTTGCATCTGTATTTGAATATTTAAATCAGTTGCTACTATTTTACTATGTGAATCACACTAGGAAAGGATTAAGATGCAACCTCCTGTTAAATCATTTATTTGTCATTGTTACTTTCTGATTCGAAATGAAAGGAGTTACTTTATGGACATAGTATTAGTAACAATATATACATTTTATATCTTTCAGTAGACGAGTGAAAAAGAAAATACAAACAATCTTGAAAACCAATATTAAGAGCAACCAGTGATGAGGTGTCCTATTTAAGTAACAAGACTCAATAATATCAGAATTTGTAACATGGCAGAAGAATCACTACTGAAATAATCAGTTTCCATTCGTCTAAATGTAACACATGATCAGAAAGCAAGGAGGCATTCATTTCTTAGTAATGCCCGTGCACTACCATATTTTTCCACTGTTAAACTGCCATAGAGTAAAAAATATGCAAGTAAAAAGAAATTCCCACCCACCTACCCTGGCACTATTCGTAGCATCGCACCATATTTGTTATTAGCACTCGTTCTAAATAACTAAACAAATGGCTACTTACGATGTAACATTCGCTTTATGCGGCGTGATGGGGATAGCTGCTTGGATGGATAGGTAGTACAGGAATAAAAGCGGCTGCTCAGAGATCCCAGCTGTGTTGTGCAGCAATATATCCTCAATCGCTAGCGAGCCACAGACATCTAAGGTTGCAAATACTGTTGTAGGGAAATCTACTCAGCCATTGCTAAAAAGAAAACGAGAAACAAAACACATAGAGTCTGACAGTATTCCGGTTAGTGATACAAGCAATGTGAGACATGCAGCTCTCTCCAGCAAACAGTTAGATGAGCTAGAGAAAAGGAAATGTGAACCAAACACTCATAAAAACACTTCCTGGGCCTGTAACGAGTTTTCTGATTGGCTCACTGCACGCTCTCTGACTGTTGACAAAAGTACTATATCTATACCAACTTCTAGCAGCTATACTAAGTATGGTTCAGTCAGGACAGAAGAAGGAAACCCTACAGTATTAGTTCCTTTGTTGGGCTGAGAGCAGGTCTAAGTACGTACTGTATATAAATAACGTGGAGGTGAACAGGAAAGTGAACACTGCAGCAGATGCAGAATTCAAATCTGCTAACAATGTATTTGTGGCTGTATTAAAAGAGTATAGATGAGGTGAGCAAGACATAGCCACACAACATCCTCGCATCCAGTGCATGTGATTTGGAGAAGATCAGGAATTGTGATAAACTCAACCCAGAGTCTGCGCATACCTCTAAACCTCCAAGCATTAAAAATCATAGCACTGGCCTTCAAAAATCATAGCAAAGAGCCAAAATGTCTAGCACTTTCTTATTTTAAACAATATTATGTCTACAGATAGTGGGCCCCATATAGTTAGTGATAAGGAGTGTTCCTATCAACTTAACTCAATGATTTAATAGTTTGTGTGTCCAGAAATACCTCTAACATTATGAGGAACAACAGTAAACTTGTGGGGAGCAAGGGTGAAAATCATAGAGTTATGCGGAATTCATAGTAGTTGAGAGGTATGAGTTTGCTTATGGATTGGTGCGCAGACTCTAGTTTGAGATGCAGCTGGGTTTAGCATATCGTAGTAGAGACGGGTTGAGAAAATTAACACATCAGTCTTTTGCTCTTCATAAAGTTGAAAATGGCTGTGAATATACTGCACTGTCGTTTAACAAAGCCACAAAGAACCACAACTCACTCACTGAGGGCAACAGACAAGCACTAAGAGGTGTCTTATATTTCCAAGGAGACAGCAGAAATTGCCCAGTAGCACTTTTTAAAGAATATGTGTCTCAGTGTCCTGAAAACCCACCCTCTTTGTACCTCCATCCATTGAAAATCTCAACCCGACTTGACAAACAAAGAATGCTGGTATAGCAGACAATCCATGGGGAAGAACTATCTTGGAGACATGAAGTCTCAGATATCTGCAGATGCTGAGTTGAGCATGCGGTACACTAATCATTCCACCAGAAGTACTGCTGTTCAAATACTATCTGAGGCTGGTCTCGCATCTCATAAAATAATGTCTGTAACTGGCCTTCGATGCGAGACCAGCCTCAGGAATTATTGGTCTCCAAGTCTCAGTGATCGGAAGAAGTAGTCAGCAAGTCTATCGAAGGCACAAACGGCCCCCAAGACAGACCAAAACAACAAAAACCTTAAAATGCCAACAGACAGTGGTCAAACTTCAGCTCGGCAAAGCACCATAATGGAAAGTGTAAATGACAGGAATAGTACCATGGTTAGAGGTGAACCCGAAATGCAAAGCAGCATAATCCAAAGTGCTAATGAGAGAAACATCATCGTAGCCAAACCAGAAACCAAAACTAATGGTTCTCTAATCCAGGAAAGAAAAGTAGCAGGCAGCTCACGGAGTGAAAAATGAGAGAGCAAGTGAGGAAAACACTGTCACAGCTAAAGGTCAAACCTCGAACGAGACCACAAATGTCACAGTCGTGCCTAATGTTGAGAAAGACACAATGCAATCTAAGAACGCAGAACAAAATGTCTTGTCCATGATCCCTGCTCCATTTAACATGTCTCATTTCACTATTAACAGCCCTGTCACTTTTAATTCTTACAGTGGTCCACTACAGCAAGTGATATAAAAGTAAGGTTTCCAGACATAGCTTAAAAGTTGATTGTTACAAATAATATTATTCTTACCAATATTTACTGTTTTAATGTTGAAATCATTTAAAATATGTTAGTTATATTTGTTGAAGTATTTCCTACACTGTGACAATCACCTAATGAATATGCAAATTAGGTATAGAATTCTCACAATGCATGTTTCTAATAGCGTTTTAAAGTTATAATGAGTAATTTTAACACATATCTGTGTGAGCTGTGAAATAAATAAAACCAGTACAAATAATAATAGGACACAGTAGTTTGAATATCCATTTTTTTTTTATGTAAGGCTACAGAAAACAACCACAGTATTAGCAAATGTGGCAGTAAACAAAACATAATTAAGCAACTTTAAAACTCTCAATAGTGTCTGCCACTTATTGCCTCAACTTAGTACCTAAACACTATTTTTGTAAGCGCTTGCCATGTTACAAGTGCATTAATCCACTCCAAAGTCAGGTTCTACTAGGGAATTAATGCCTGGTTGGAAGCACAAGGCCGAAGCCCCAAACCAGGCATTAATTCCCTAGTAGAACCCTCCTTTGTTGTAGATTAATGCTTACACATAAAACAGAGACATACTTAATAATATTTCCCTACAATACAGAGTGCTTCAATGGATGGGTGCAGAGCAGGAACTAAGGAACATAACTGTGGAAAAGAATTAAATGGTATTACATATTTAAACTTATAACATGGGCATCTAGGTTTGAGAAAGATGACTGGATAAAATGGGTCACCTGAGCGTTCATTAATCACTAGTATTTTAACAGTAACTAGATGTGGTGAGAAGTCGCGCAGAGGAGAAATGTTACTGAATTTACTGAACTAATTGTACTGCAGTTTAAAAGGAAACGAGGAGCAGCCATGTTGTTTTCCAAGTCGGCAATGGAACTCTTCCACCCAATGGACACTGTCACTCCCAGCTAAACTCCTAGGCACACTATATATCTCCACAGTGAGAGACAGAGGAAGTATTAAAAGAGTTGCCTGCGCACAGTGGGGATTGTCACAGCTGCTCCTGTTCTTTAGAATGATTAGTGACTGCGGTAGTTAGAATAACGCAGAGCATGTGGTCGTCAGTGTGCTCATGATGTGAACAGGTTGTTTTGCAATGAATAGAGAGAGAGAGACAGCCCCCCCCCCGTGTCTTCTGCTTCCATGTCTGGGGCACCGTGGGCTGGAGTGGTGTGTTTTTCCCGTGGATTACTAATGTCAGTAGCCATGCCCCACAGTATCTGCAGTTTGCAGCAACCCAAGAGGTCAGAATCGCTGTGACAGCAGCTTTCCACGCCGCTTGCATTCTACTGCCTAACCCTTCGACCCAGCGCATGATCACAGAAACACAGCGAGTGAGTGACTGAAGACATAATTTTTTTTCTGTGTCTCTCCATAATTGCTCTTCTGTGTCTGGGATGTGGGTTGCTGCAGCCGTGCACCCTGTCAATTGCTGGTGGTACGATTCAGAGTAACAGTCCGTGGAGCGCATGATCACAGAGACACAGTGAGCGAGTGATTCAAGACACAATTCTTTGTCTGTGTCTTTCCATAATTGCTCTTCTGTGTGTGTGATGCTGGTTGCCATTGCCATACACCGTGTCAGTTGCCAGTGGTATGGTTCAGAGTGACAGTCCATCGTTAAGCGCAACCGGAGCGGATTATGTCGTCCCTGCTATCTCAGAATGGAAGCGGACTTCCTGAAAGAATGCATGACATTACAAAGTAAGTACTCACAGGGACTAATAAATTATTAAAAACAGGACCATATGGGACAGTAAATAGAAAAGAGAGGCAGAGCATGGCACAGTGAGGAAGGGAGAGAGATACAGAACAGAAGCACATGTGTAAATTCAGAAACTGCAGTGTATAAAAAATATATATAAGCACTCTGCAGTCACAATAGCAATACAGAAATACAGCACCCTCTGTAGTCTTAAGAGTACAATAAAAAGGTGCAGGTGCTCCTTGATTTAAGAATCTATGGCTTCTTCACCACAAACTTGTGTGATTAGAACAATTTTTAGTGTAGCAGAAGACAGAAAACTATGGTTCCACGGCCAAAACCAGTGGAAGAACACTAAATAGTTCCCACATGTTTTGTCTCTTATAACCAAGGTTTGTGTGCATATGTCTCAAAATTTGGCCCATGTTATAGGTGTAATAACCCACTCCAGGGTGTGCAGTTACTGGGGATTAATTAACACCCTGGGTGCTATGAGGACACTTGGCCTCCGGACTTGTGCCTCACAACACACCCGGGGTGTTGATTAATCCCCAATAACCGCACACCCTCTTGTTGGTTATTGCTTACTAAACAAATATTCAGACAAGAGAACTGGTAACTTTACACCACATAATTATTTGAAAAAGAGTGAATATTATAAGCAGAATACTGTAGCGGCGTGATGATTGTTGCACTGCAGATATAAGAAATGAAGACTTGAAAAATAACATCATAAGGATGCTATAAATATTATGAGAGATATAATGGTTAGTACAGCACCCATTATTGAAATCAGTTTATTGAGGTCGGGTAAATTTGAAAAGTTTGTCTATCTTTCTATATGAAATTTAAAACATGTCTTTATTTATTGTACAGAGCCTTGAAATGGGTTATCTATACTAACAAAATATTGACAGATTAATTTCTGATAGTTAAAAAGGCTTTGATTTAAGAATAAAGTGACCACTGTAAAAATGTGGCCCTTAAGGCCAACAGGATACTGAACTGTGTCAAAAGGACTTTTACCAACAAGTCAGATCAGATAATTTTACCCATCTATAGATCATATATTTGTCCACACCTGGACTATTGTTCTTCCTCCTTTAACCCCCACTTAAAACAGGACATAGAACTTCTGGAAAAAGTCCAACGACGGACTACTAAGATTATTCCCAGTTTGAAAACCTTGTCATACAATGCAAGACTCCAAGAAACAGGCTTAGTAAGCCTAGAATCAAGAAGAATAAGAGGAGGCCTACTACATCTCTATAAAATCCTGCTCAATGATAATCTAAGGGTATCATGTGGTCTCTATTTCAATAACCGTGTCTTAAATTTGCATAGCAACAATAAGCAGCTCACGGTCCAAGCAGCTGGTACCACTAAACTAAATAATTTTTTTACAATTAAAACTGCCACAGAATGGAATAAACCTATAAACCATGTGGTGAATGCACCATCCTTTAACTCATTTAAATACAGACTTGATACACAAGAAAAACCCTCACAACCTGGATAGGCGACAGCCCTTCCAGTGCCACCACCACACATCCAATGCCAGTTCCCTGCCACTGCCCCTTCAGTCTCCCCGGGTTGTTAGTTGCCCAGGCCCAGGGAGGATTTGTAACATCCTTGAAGATGGCAGGGAACACGGCAGACGGTAGAGCGAGATGTTGAGAGAAGAGGCCTGAGAGAGTTCCAGAGTTGGGGGCGATAAATAGAGAGGGGGAAAAAAAAAGATGGGCTTTTTGCCATATGGCTTGTCAAAACTGAGCAATTATCTGAAAATTATTTGGTGAGTGGGCTACTTTCCAACAGTCTAGACTTTTGATGTGCTTACATGGTTGGAACAAGCACATTTATTATTATTTTTTTTTTGATAACTGGACATGTCCACTAGACATTAAGAATGCCTATTTTCTGGCATGACCCAGGAGGATACAAGTCAAAACACTCATAGCACAGTGATACAGGGAAACATAATATTAACAGTTGCAAAAGTAGTCATGTAACAAGATACAGGGGTGGTTGAGATAGTAAATACAGTGTTGAGGAAAAAATGCAAGACATAATATAACTTTGTGATAACTCACAGGTGAGACATTGGCAGTGCTATAAGGTGAGAGAAAATAAGTGCAGTGAAATATATATAGAGAGAGAACAGAACTGGTAGCTCCGGACAGAGTAGAGGAATAATACAGGTTAGCTGAGACATATGCAAGGCTGTAAGCTAAGTGCATGTGACTGAACAGCAAGGCTAGGCAGGAGTCAGGTGAACAAAGGAGAGGTGAATCAGGGAGGAATAAGCAGGTGCAGGGGTCAGAGTTTATGAGGCAGTTACGTAGACCCCGCTTGAAGCAGGCACGAGTGGTGGAGAGATGGAGGGATGCAGGTAATGAGTTCCAGAAATGTGGAGCATAGTGGGAGAAAGCTTGGGAACCCATGGACATTTTATATCTGGGAACCATCAGCAGTGTCTGATCACCTGAGCGAAGGGGGCAGTGTAGGCTTGGTGGAGTTAGCGATTGGGCATCCCAGTGTTTTTCTTTTTTTTTTTTTTCTTTTAACTTAGTATGCTTCATCCCGTCACCCAGTCCGTATTTTTCATTTTTTACAGATACTAAGGCCACACTGGTGGGGTTGGGTTACTACACCCCTACATGTGACACAAACATACCGTAATAAACACGTCATTTATTGGGTTAACACATCCCTACATGTGACACACATATACCCTAATAATCAAACACATCATTTATTGGGTTAACCCATCCCTACATGTGACACACATATACCCTAATAATTAAACACATAATTTATTGGGTTAACACATCCCTATATGTGATGTGCATATACCCTAATAATCAAACATATCATTTACTGGGTTAACACGTCCCTACACATGACATACTGTACACATACCCTAATAATCACACACATCATTTACTGGAGTAAGACATTCCTACATGTGACATGCACATACGCTAATAATCAAACACATCATTTATTGGGTTAATACACCCCTACAGGTGACACACATATACTATAATAAACACGTCACTTATTGGGTTAACACATCCCTACATGTGACACACATATACCCTAATGATCAAACACATTATTTATTGGGTTAACCCATCCCTACATGTGACACACATATACCCTAATAATTAAACACATCATTTATTGGGTTAACACATCCCTATACGTGATGTGCATATACCCTAATAATCAAACACATAATTTATTTTTATTTTTCATTTTATTTAAACAGCAGTTTGGAAAACCCTTGAGCCATAGGCTCATTTACAAAGGTACCTTGTCACAGTAAGACAAACCAAAATACACAGTATAGCAGTACAACACATAAGTATAACAGTAAAATTAAGACATAGATACAAACAAGCTGGTACAGGTAGGATGGATGCAAACAATACCAGAGTTATATGCGTCATGGCTTAGTAATAAGCTTTGTCATAAGTATTGAGTACGGCTTTGACTAGTGGCAGTTACAGCATCGGGTGTTAATAAGGTGGTTACGAAGGAAGTTTTGAAGCACCTATATATAGTTGGAGCTTCGGAGATGGAGGGGGCAGTGTTGAACCAGGAGGGGGCCCTAAAGCTGAAGGCTCTTTGGCCGTGAGAGGTCCTAGCTCTAGGGATAACAAGAGAGGTTTTCCAGAGGTCCGGTATGAACTAGTGGGACAGAGCGGTGTATGGTGGTGGTCAATCCTGGTGGGAAAGCCCAAGGAGGGTCTTTTTGTAAGGGTACAGGTAAGATATTTGAGGCGCCACGGATCAAGTACCAGCACTTTAGCATACAGTAGACAGGTGTGTGTCATCCTAGGTGCTCCAGTAATTAACCTGCAGGCCTTATTCAGAGAAAAGCGAATTTTATGGAGTGCGGTCTGATCAGCAGCACCATACACCGCAGTCCATAGTCCACTAGGGACAGGATAGAGGAGGTGACTATGAAGTCAAGAGCCTCCGTGGGGAGGCAGTGTTTATACCGATGTAAGATGCCCAATCGGATATTAGTGGCAGTGGCTAGGGCAGCGATGTGTCCACGGAAGGAGAGGGAGGGGTCAAAATGGATCCCTAGGTATTTATAGGAGCAAACTTGTTCGAGTGGGAATGAGGACCCAGAGTGAATGAGGAGTTTGAAGTTGCAGGACTTGTTTTGGGGATGAGTGAAGAACATGGTTTTTGTTTTTTTAAGATTTATCACCAATCTATGTTCCTTGACACGTCCCTACACATGACATACTGTACACATACCCTAATAATCACACACATCATTTACTGGAGTAAAACATTCCTACATGTGACATGCATATACGCTAATAATCAAACACATCATTTATTGGGTTAACACATCCCTACATGTGACACACATATACCCCAATAATCAAATACATAATTTATTGGTTTAACACATCCTTATATGTGACATACATATCCCCTAATAACACATTCCTATATGTGACACACAGATATCCTAATAATCAAACACATAATTTGTTGGGTTAATACATCCCTACGTATGACACACATATACTCCAATAATCAAACACGTCATTCATTGGGTAAACACATCCCTACATGTGACAACATATCCTCTAATAATGAAATACATCATTTATTGGGTTAATGCAACTCTACCTGTGGTACTCATATACCCTAATAAACATTATTTTCTGGGTTAACACATCCATACATGTGGCATGCATATAACCTTATAATCAAACACATCATTTATTGGGTTAACACAACCCTATATGTGACACACACATATACTCCAATAACTAAACATAACACTTATTGGGTTAATACAACCCTACCTGTAACATACATACACCTTAATAATCAAACGCATCATTCATTGGTTTAACACATCCCTATATGACATACATGTACCTCAATAACCAAACGCATCATTCACTGGTTTAACACATCCCTACATGTGACATACATGTACCTCAATAACCAAATGCATCATTCACTGGTTTAACACATCCCTACATGTGACATGCATGTACCTTAATAACCAAACGCATCATTCACTGGTTTAACACATCCCTACATGTGACATGCATGTACCTTAATAACCAAACGCATCATTCACTGGTTTAACACATCCCCACATGTGACATGCATGTACCTTAATAACCAAATGCATCATTCACTGGTTTAACACATCCCCACATGTGACATGCATGTACCTTAATAACCAAACGATCATTCACTGGTTTAACACATCC